>MU226057.1:1472306-1507993 GCA_018584345.1 Thuja plicata | reverse complement strand
ATATTTAATTAAATAAATTTAACTAAATAGATAGAAGAATATAACAGATATAATTAATTAAAATTAATTATAGTGCTATGGGAATATTAATTAAATTAATATAAGGACGATTTTGGACGTCTACAAGGAGCCATGTGCTCAAATTTAATTAAATGAAATATTTAATTCACAAGTGGGATAAAAGAGGATTTATGAATTAATTTAAATAAATAAATATATTCATTCAACTTAATAGAGGAAAAGAGATTTAATTAATTATTAGACTGTGTTGTCATTTGATAATTAATTGGACTATAGCTAATTAATTGAATTAATTGAGCTAGGGGATAACATAAATTAACCGAATAATATATAATTATTTGATCAATAATATTCTAGAAAGACACTAAATTTAATTAAATATGTTTAATCAAATTTAGGTATCTACACATTTAAATCCTCTATTTTTTGTTTATAAGAAACACAACTTAATTCCCATGGTTTTAGTGCATGGTTACAATATGATTTTCAATCCAATACTTAGGATAAAGATGTTTCCAAGCTCCTAGGCCTAGCTGAAGACCTATAAAGATGAGGTTGACCATGGAGACTCACATCCCAACCTAGTCCTTTGCAAGGCCACCCTCTTTTGTTGCAGGTTTAAAAAAAAAGTCTGTTACCAAATAGAGACAAGAATTTTTAAAAAAATTTAAACTGTGCCCTCTATCATGAAATAATTTAACTTAGCTTTTTTAGGAATCAAATTTTTATTTGGGAATTTTTTTTTTGTGAATAATTTATGAATTCCTTCTAAGTATGAAAAAAATACATATCTCGTCCTAATGTTTATTTTTTTTTCTAAAATAACATCATGCATATAATCTCACAATTAGAACAAAACTCCATTTTTAAAAAACATGAGAATACTAAATTTATTAAATAAAAAAGTAAAATAAGTTAATCCCTTCAAAAAGATCCTTAATTAACTAAATTAACCTCCGAATTCCATACTTGCAAATTTTTGTTATCACGAAAATAAGATATGTTTGATCATCTGAAAAGGAATCTTAACTTGCATATGAAAACATTTATACATGGAAAATTTTAAAATAAAATAATTGTCAAATATCCCTTAATTAACATACTAAGATCAAGGTTACATAATCATTTAAATCCCCCCCTTTTTTTTAATAAGAAATACAACTTAATTCTCATGGTTTCAGTGCATGGTTACAATATGATTTTCAATCCAATACTTAGGATAAAGATGTTTCCAAGCTCCTAGGCCTAGCTGAAGACCTGTAAAGATGAGGTTGACCATGGAGGCTCACCTCCCAACCTAGTCCTTTTCAAATACACCCTCGAGCTAGGAGGTCCATAATGGAACATGATACATAAATGCAACGTTACCAACTAACATAAACATAAGCAGATACTCACAAGCAAGAAAACTTTCCAACACATGGTAGAACAAGAGGAAGGTCTCAAAGAGGCCTTCCTGAAAATAAGGGTAGTGGTAGACCTCACAGTAGGAGAAGCCAAGTAAACAAAAATAATCCTCATGCCACACATGGACTTGGAATGACCATCTTCACAAGATGTAGTCATGAATAACCTCCTTATGCCCCCTAGGTACCCTTAGGGCCTATTGGTATCATGAAACCCTATGTCTTTCCCTCCTCACATGAGAGACTCTACACTAAAATAGAGTAATTTCCTACCACCCCCTTCAAGGTTACTCTGCCCTCCCAAGGGTGAGTGTGCCTTGAAGAAACCCATTCAAAATGCAACACAAATTTAAACACCACAAAAATAAAACACCAAAAATCTCAACTTGAAAATAACTTAAAAATACATAGGACTCCATTAATGGAGTTTCAAGCTCAAGAACATACATGAACAAATACAAATTACTTTAAAAGATCCAGCCTTACTCCAAAGCTAAGGTGAGTTGAAAATTGGTGATGAACTATCCTTCCTATTCTCCTTCTCCAAAATGGCTCCTTCAATCTCGAATCTGTCTCTAAGAATAAAGAGTGGGTGAACACCCAAATCTTCCTAAAACCTTCCCTATTTAGGAAAACCTCCAAAATATCCAAGGATAACCAAAGGTGAGGTGACCCTAACCATCCATTTCTCCCACTTGCCTTCATTCTCCATGAATGGAGTTAAATGCAACTTGGGAAGAAGAGAGAGGTTAACCAAAGTTACACTCCTCTTCAAATTTGATCAACTTTGAAAATGAGACTTTAGAGGAGCAATAAATAAATTAAAAAGCTCATTTATGGCTGAAAATGACCCCTAACCCCTAGGGTACTAAGTTGGGTAGCTAAAATTGACCCCAGTTACCTTCTGGGAGCCTAAAAGACCCTCCTAAACTACACCTAAAGTTAACCCACAGATTTTTAAGTTAAGTTGACCATACAGAAACTTCTAACCTTGGGTAGGTTTGGGAACTACACTTAGGTAACCTTAGTTAACCCTACACCTAACCATGGTTGACATAACTAGCCATGCCAATATTAATTGTAATAATTGCCAAAATTGGCACAATATATATTAAAACAAATGACATGGCTTATTCACATTAACTTTAACTAATTGTAATACACACATGCAAACCACATTTACAAATAAATCACATATACAACGAAGTCCATATTTCTTTATATAAATAGGACCTTGGAATGCATGAAATTTTACATAGGTTCCAATACTGGGTCCCCGATTCAGATCCATGGTCAACTATCCCTCTACTCTCAATTCACACATCACTAGTCCAAGATACATGATATAGCAGAATAATTTGACATCAATAATACATTGCATAAGAACTATATTTGCATTTGAATTTAAATAATCATATCATCGATTTCCTAAAGCAATTTCCATCACAATTACACCTACACTTTTAATCTCATTTATGACATCATCATAAACTGAATCAAAGCATATAGTATCTTGAGTGTACCCTGATTACATAATCAACTACTGAATATATAACATAGGATTCAACAGATCCTCAAAACATAAGAGTCCCAATAGGTCAAATTATGTCTAAACATAATATCACTAAAAGCATGGAAAATAAAGCAGTAAAACTATGACAGTCTAATGTAGGTCTCACACATAATTACTCAAGGGATGGTGATGAAGCGTAATAATGAAGAATGCGGGCCAACAATCAGGTTTCAGGAAGAATGATGTGACCCAATGATGAAAATCTGGGTGGAACGAAACATGTAGCCCTATCTCTGGTCCGCTTGTTATTAGGGTTTCAGGCAACACTTTTTCTATATATATCGAGCATTGTAATGTAAAAAAAGGGGGACTTTTGACTTATATTCTACAAAAATAGAGCAGGAACCTTGCAGAAGCTTCAAAAGCTTTATTTTATTGTAAGCATTGGACTGTAATGGGCATTTGGATCTCTCAATAAAAATTAATCATGCTTTCACCCTTTGATTTTTGGGGTTCTTAGTGCTCATGAATGTTCTTGTGCCATTTGAACACAATATCTAACTTCAGTGTATCTATGTTTAAGCTTTGTTAGATAGATTATGCATGCATGCTTCTCTATTTGATGAATGTGTTACATGGGTCACTTTATGTCCCTTTTCTATAGTAATAATGCACTTCTGCAAATTCTTCTGAGATGATAGGCTATAAATTTTCCTTGATATTTTAGTTTTCCTAAAATAGCATGTGCATTTTAAGTTTAAAGTGTTCCAAAAGCTTTGGCCTTTCACCTCCGTAGGGTTGATTTTATTTCCTTTCCTTCTGAAATGCCCTAATATCAGGTGAGAGCTTGATTTAGGGGTAAACAATTTCGCTAGCATGCTTGGTGGGACTAAGCTCTCATATCTGTAGAAGAGGTGCCTTCTTCAGAATTTTTGGCATTCAAATAGGAAGATTTGAAGCACCAAATGACTCTATAGCCTTATTTGGGTGATTTTCTGATGGTGAGAAAAGTTCCCAATTTTATGTACCCTTTTCCCTTGTAAAACCTTTTCCTATGTGTTAAAATGGAAAGATACTATAGACAAAAATACCCCCCTTTTTATGGAAACACAGTATCCATCTCCATACCAATAATATCAGGCTAGGAGTCTTGATAGTTTTCCCCATACCCCATTGCTACACCTAGTTATGGGAAAACCCCGATGCCTATGACTTGTCTTCCCCCGCATGCACCTACCGGCCATAGGAGATTCTCATTAGCTCCTATCAGCATGCTTACCCTCCCACCCACAACCAGAGTGTGGTTCAACAAGAAGTTATCAACTACCGAGAGATGTTGACAAAGCTTCACCTAGAGATGAAAGTTTTTAGGGAGGAACACGAGTATCACTGTCGGAAAGAAAAACTTGATTATCAAGCTTACCTATTTAAGAAACAAGATGATGTGCTAAGGGTGCAATAGGAGCAGTTCTTGGTGATGCAAGTCACTTCTCGTAGGCTTCCTTTTGCCCATGAAATGACTTTAGAGGAAGAGGGGAAAAATGCAGAAGCAGAAAGGTCCAAACAACTAGTTTTGAAGAAAGAAGTAGATCCACTAGGGCATGGAATTCCTTTATAAAAATAGGCTTTGAATAAAGTGGGAGGTAAAGAAGGAGAAGAGGAGGAGGACAAAGAGGATGATATTGAGAACGTTGTTCTCAAGTCAACCTCCCTACGGAAGGATACAGAGATGTTTATTCTCCAACCATACCCTTTGTAGACATGGAATGAGGAAGGTGACAAAGAGGATGAAGATGCAACCCCACTGCTTGCAGAGATTCCTTTCTTCATTGACATGGGGGAGACTGAGCAACAAGATGATGCAGTACAAAGGACAGTTCCAAACTGTCACTTCTGTGTTTCTGAGACATCTTTGAGCCTGGTGATCCTAGAGGAACTGTGTCATAAGAGTTGCACCCAAAATGATAAGTATGAGACCTGGAAACCCCATGAAATATGGAAAGACCTCTAGGTATGTGGGTGTACCTATAGTGGAAACCAATCTCTAGATTGTGGTCTGACTTCCCCTGCTGATCACCTAAACTATCTTTTACCAAGAAAAGGGATAGAATAACATGCTGATGTTAGGATTAAGTAATACTGAGAGGGGGGGTTAATCATTATTACAACACTTTATAAACATATTTAACCAATTCAAACTTAACCATGCAAGTACTGAAATAAATAGAATATGCACATAAAGAAGATAACTCATAACACTATGATTTGTTCACGAGGAAACCCTGGCCAAGGGAAAAACCCCGATGGGGATGATAGCCACAAATAATGCACTAAGAGTATAGTGTCCTTGTTAGGAGATCTAGCCCTATTAGGAGCTGAATATTACATTTGGTACATATCCCTGTTAAAGGATAAAAACCTTGTTAGGGGTATACAATGAGCACACTGCTCTTACAAAGAAAAAACTATTCTGTTACAATGATTTATCAAAATGAACAATACAAGCATCTTCTATGCTTAAGTAGTCCTAGTTATATCTCGCATCAACTTCTATCTAATTTTGACATCAAAATGCATCTACGCATTCCAAACTTCGTCTTCAAATCATAAAGCAACTCTACTTATATACTAGATCTCCAAAAGGTTCTTCCAGTCGGCTCACAAGAACATCACAAAATGTGTCCAACACTTAACCAAATAGAAAATCCATATTCGATTACCATACTTCAACAAAATTAGGGTAGTAACCAATCCAAATCCAAAGTAGCACTTCTAGATTCCTCAAACTACTCCCTTTATCATTGCGACCATTTATCTGCCCTATAACATTGTTGTACTATTTTTGCCTAACTTCAACATGCTGTAACTCTGTCTAGCCAACTCTAAAAGTCAAGAGACCTTAACTAATGGTCTATGCTATCCCATAGTACACTTATCTAATCTCGTATACCTTAGTTTGATGCATACGATGCTTGCTAATCAAAACTATGTAACTGTACCCTGTTAACTGCATCCTAGACTTACTCATTTTTACAAAACTGAATATCCAAAATTGGATTGTACTCCAAGCGACCATGCCAATGAGTAGTGTTTCCTTAAATGACAACCTATAAGCTATGTTGATCAGGCCACTTGCCAATAGCTGAGTGAAATCTATGTTTAAATGGGTATATCACCAAAATATTATTTCTAAAATCTCTTTAGCAGCTCAAAGATGCATGACAATCTTGAAATAGCTATCTTTGTTCATAATCAAAATCACAAACCCGATTTGAACAAAGATTAAATGACAATTCCTAAAAAGGGACGGTAATACCCACAAACTGAATTATTGAAACTTGATAACACAATATTCAGAACTAAAATATGATAACAATATGCAAAAGATTGATTATCTGAAAGCAAATGCTTAAAGGGTTTTGCCAAAACCACAGAAACCAACCCAATTCCCCAAAACTCAATACAAGAGCACACCAAATATGTGAAGGACCAATATGTACTATATCAATGATCAAAGGAATATGTTGCTAAAAAATTCTTAAAAATGAGCTACAATCCATATGCTTTATTTTTCAATGTGCCAAAATAAGCAAGGAGAAAGGACTGCTAAGAAACTCCAAGGCCAAAACCTTATAGGAAGGTTAGCCTAAAACAAACTGAAAAGGAACTCCCAGATGAGCTGCCTCATCAAACTCTAAAAAATATCTCAAACCTATAAGCCTCTGAAAA
Organism: Thuja plicata; assembly: GCA_018584345.1. Classification (NCBI taxonomy): domain Eukaryota; kingdom Viridiplantae; phylum Streptophyta; class Pinopsida; order Cupressales; family Cupressaceae; genus Thuja; species Thuja plicata. The sequence continues at coordinate 1,501,324 of MU226057.1, read as the reverse complement.
TCATGCAAAAGAAGGGTAAAACTCCTCAAATCTACATGAAAATATTCTCAAGAACCCTCATCATGCATCTACATGTGAACTGGAATGCACCTGAAGCCAAACTAAACTCAAAATGCTAAAAAATAGGCCTCAACTACCCCATCACTGGTGAAGAAATTGAAAATGCCTCCTTGGCCATAAATATAACTCAAAGTCTCAAAAATATGCCTTCCTCTTTACAAGATGAAATCAAAATCATTTTCTTCCAAACTTTATATTTTTTGTCACTAAATGTTTATACAAAAGATTCTATTTATAATACCTTCATAAATTTAATAAATTTAATGTTTTATAAATAAAATTAATATAATATTAAATATATAAAACATAATCTCACTATTTTTATCTAATATATTTTGTATTTTGTAAATTTTACTTAATATTGAATATATTAGATAAAATTAGTGTTGATAATAATTTTAATTTTAATAATATATTTTTAATGTTATTTGTAATTTAAATTTGATAGATAATTTAATATCTATTAAATAAAAAATACAAATAAAATTAAATATACATTATTAAAATTGAAATAGTGTGAGTATTATAAATAAGATCTCTCACACAGAATACAAAGTAAAAAAAATATCGCACCCTTATTACATTGTAGCTCATGCAACTTTAGAATCTGCCAAATATCATTAGGGGTCAAACCCGAAAACAACTTTCATTTTCTTCACTTTTCTTTTGAAGTTGTCCGCGGTCCTAGGGTTTCACAGTGAGGTTTTAATGGAGAAACTTGGATTTGTTTCCCTTTGTTCGTGAGTATGTTTTATTTTTATCATGCCACCATGGCTAGGTTCGATGGAGAAGATACCTGAGACATTTTTCATATGTAGATCATGGCTTCTTCCATAAATTCCCGGTAAGATACGACATTCTGAATGTCCTTAAACCATTTTTGAGCTTTGAGAGTATATTATTTGGAAGAAATAATGAATACTTTGCAAGTTTTGTCCTTTCTCTGAATATGTATTATGGCTCTAGTGCTATTATAACTTTGTATTTTTTAGCGGCCATGGATGCTTTTTCTATTTGTGTTAAGCCGCGAGTGTACATTCTTTGTTCTTTATATACCAACAATGACTTCTTGGAGAGTTTTCATCATGCTCTACATTTGATGAAGGGTTTTAACCTTTTAAATGCAGATTTCTGCCATTAGACATGTACATGATCTGCGAGCTAGATTTTAAAAACCCTCTAATGGATTATTTTCATTTTTGCCCTTCTGGGTCATTACCTTTGCTGCGACCTTTTAGTCTTATCCCAGAATCTTTACTTTATACTTGATGGAACATGGAAAATAATGAAAACCTCAGTTGTTTTCCTTTCTGTGGCTGCGACCTTTTCTGGGTATCCATTTCTTTTGGTCGCAAAACTTGTCTTTGTTGGCCACGTTTGAACACCAAAATGAGGGTTATAACTATATTTTATTTTCAAGCACTATTTTGGCCATTGTTTCTTTTAATCATTTAAACCCTTATACCATGGCTTCAACTCGGGTTCTAGACTATGCTTATTGAGGGTTTTCCATGGAACTTTTTCTTCCTTCCAAGGACAAAAAAAAACTCTACCTTTCCTTATATTTAAAAATTCCATATCTTAAATGTTTTTACAAGCTTGATCATGAGCCTAAACTGAAGGCACGACAATATAATTTTATGGATTTTCCCTCTATGAGGAACACGACCTTTATTTTTGCATAAAACTTGAAAATTTGTGTACTTCTTTTATGCTTCTGTCATAGAATTGAGTCAATTCCATCCATGTCTTTTATTTGTGATCAACTCCTCAATGATGACTTGGAATTATTGATTTTCAAGCTGGTCCTATTGTATTCAATGTGGGCTCTCTCCTTACCATACATTTGTTCATTAGCAAATAAAATATCCCTCACTGTTATGATGAATGTACCTACAAGCATTTTAGCATTGTTTTACCTAATCCATGTTTTAGCTTTCTCAATTTCAGAATTACTTTCTAGAGTAAGAGATACAATTAAATTTGTTTGAACATGTAACTCTAGTTTATTCTGTCTTATATCAACATCCTTTTCCAATTCTTTAGTATGTTTAGTAGTAGAAATAATCAGTTTGTTTGAGATCTCGTTACTACATGGAATAACTTTATTCTCAATACAAATTACTCCCAACAACATCAACCATACCTTCACCCTTGCTTTGTTCTCATTATATTGTAATTATTAATGACCTTGGCACTAGCTCTGTCTTGCAAATTTAATTACCAACATAATGGCTATGTTTAGAAGTACTAAGAACACATTTTTACATACCAACACTTGTATGATATTCCATCATTGTCATAATTACCTTCAGTAATACAATTTTACTTTGGATATTTACAGTCACCTTTCACACTATCTCTTATGGATTCATTCATGCAGATCAATGCCATTTCTTTGAAAATAAATAAAGCTTTTTCAATAATTAAGTTTTTTTTATATCCCTGTTGAGTATTACTGACTTATCATTGATTTTATGGCATTGTCCCTAATGAATGTGACTCTTTCATTTGTTATTCATTTCTATCAGAAATACCAATGAGCCTTTTGCACTTGTTGTAGCTAAATGCTCTGTCACACTTTGTCCTTTTACTTTGTCTTCCTTGAAGGTGACTATGTCTGTTGCAATTTGTAGATTCCCTTAGATTTATAAACGTGTCTCTCATCTTAACTGATATAATAGTATTGTTGATCATTGTATTACCTGGCTGTTTTTACCATTTTCATGAAATGCTTGATTTCTCGGTTGATTCTTCCCAAATTTGAAAATGAATAATGTGTTGAAATACTTGGTACTCTCTTGCTATTGTATTTTCATAATAGTAAACAAAGTAATGACACGATGTTTCTCTGAAACACCCTTTCTTGGATCTGCTGCTTAATTGAGAATTTGATTTGAATTCTCACTTAAATACACCATAGATGATCATGTTATACCCCTATATTGAAGCTTCAATTAGATGACAAGGAATTGTATTACATGAACTTCACATGTATTATTATTTATCTTTTGTATATATTTTGGAGTAATTGAAAATACTATAATAGCAAGTCTTTCCTCTTCTTTTAAAAGAATTATTCCATGAATACTTATGATAGAGAAACCTACATACCTCCAATATTTATCTCTCTTATGTAGCCTCCCCATTATGCACTGACATTGTCCCACTTAGCAATTATAGTGTTAATGCACTCTATGCTCATTGGAATTCTATGATTACACAAGTAATCATGAGTTGTAGCAGTAATGGTCTTCTTCTAACTTAAATTCTTATGTTGTTCATGAATCTGCATATGAAACAACATTGTGTTTTTCTATTGCTCTTGAATATGATCTTGGTTAAAACTGGCCCTATGCACCTTGCTTGTACACTCTGCTTGCAAGAATATTCTTGTTGTCCTGTTTAGCTGGTAATTCATGTTTGATTTGACTATCCTTCACATATTTTTGATTAGAATGTCATTGTAGATATGCTTCTCTAGGACCACTATTTGATCTATATTTAAATCTAAAGTTAGAATGTTTCACGCTTAAAGACATGTCCCTTAAACAATTGTCTTTATACCTAGATATACACATGACACATCATTGTCAATTATAAAACATCTACTTCAGTTTATTTTCCTTCTTTCTTTTCTGACCTTTATATTGAATGTTCTGAATGTATAGTAGCCATTTCATTAGGAAAGAGGATTGAGATCCTCCATTTCTCAGTCATCAGTGAATGACCCCCTTTTTTCTTTTTTGTCTCTTACAGGTGTCTCAAAGATGCAGGAATCAAGCCTCCATCAGCTCAACAGATTCAACCTTCTGCCATAACCATGCAACGGGGAATCTTACCTTGCCTCTTCCTTGTGCCTTGACTTCTGTTCATTCAACATATCTTTCTTTAAAGATGCATGGTTTTGATAGAAACCACAACTTGTGTGGAATTTTATTTGCATGCACTTCCTTCTCTTTTGTAAACAAAAAGATGAATGATCTTATGATGCAAAATGTAAATTTGATGCTACCTTGTAAACATCAATGCATAACTTGTACACACACACACACACACTCTCTCTCTCTCTCTCTCTCTCTCTCTCTCAATAAAACAAAATGATGGTTCTTTTTTGCATTTTCACCTTTCCATTATTTCTTCATTTTTTAATTTAATTCAGAAAAGGAACACCTAAATTTAATTTTTTTAAAATGAGCCATATATACCATAGATAGTTGATCAGCTACCCAGCTTCAAGAATCTTGTCATGCCCAAAATTTAAGGCAAAAACACACCAACATTTTTTTAAAACACGAGATAAGTTTACTATTGGGGTTATAACACAATTAGATAATTATGTTTTAATAAAAGGTTTAATACAACCTATTAACCTTTATTAAGATTGATCACTATCTTATAATTAATTCCATCCGATAACTTCACCTACATCCTTTAGAAAATATTAATAAAAATTTATTGAGAATTGGAACCTTGCGATGTTAATATATTTGAGTAATTTACATTACCCCTTTTATTAAAAAAAATCACATTTCTAATAATATTATAAGATCTATCAATCTAATAACCCTATTTTCAAAATTAAAGGACAAGTTATAATAATCACATAAAAACCATATCATAATGGTCCCTCTTTTAGATTTTTTTTTCAAACGATGCATAAAAAAATATAAATTTAAAATCCCCCTTCAAAAATTGCACAAAGTAAGTGCGATTTTGAAACTCTACGAGTCCTTCAAAAATAACACTAAGGAAATGCGATTTCTGAAACTCGGCAAGTCCTTCACAAATAGCACAGAGGAGGTGCGATTTTTGAAAAATCTAGGAGTCCTTCGAAAATAGCAGAATGAAATACAATTTATAAAACTGTATGAGTCCTTTGGAAATAGCACAAAGGATGTACAATTTGTGAAACTCTACGAGTCCTTCACAAATAGCACGAGGGAAGTGCAATTTGTGAAACTCTGTGAGTCCTTCGAAAATAGCACGAAGGAAGTGCAATTTCTAAAACTCTATGAGTCCTTTGGAAATAACATGAAGGATGTGCGATCTCCAAAATCTATGAGTCCTTCAGAAATAGCACGAGGGAAGTGCGATTTTCAAAGCTTGATAAATTCTTCAAAAATTGCATTAAGAAAGTGTGATTTTTGAAGCTTAGTGAAACCTTCAGAAATTGCACTAAAGAAGTGCAATTTCTGAAATTCTAAACCAAAGAGAAATGAAGAAAAGCCTTCAAAAATAATAGAGGAAGTGCGATTTCTAAAATTCTGAAAGGGAGCAAAATGAAGAACAGTCTTTGGAAAAAGAACAAAGGAAGTGCGATTTTTGAAATTTTGAAAGGGAGAAAAATGAAGACAAGTCTTTGGAAAAGACACAAAGGAAGTATAATTTTTGAAATTCTAAAAGGGAGAAAAATGAAGATCAGTCTTCGGAAAAAGCACATAGGAAGTGCTATTTCTAAAATTCTGAAAGGGAGCGAAATGAAGACAAGTCTTTGAAAAAATCACAGAGGAAGTGCGATTTTTGAAATTATGAAAGGGAGCGAACTGAAGACCAGTCTTTGGAAAAAGCACAGAGGAAGTGCGATTTCCAAAATTTTTAAAGGGAGCGAAATGAAGACAAGTCTTCAGAAAAATCATAGAGGAAGTTCCATTTCACAATTTTGAAAGGGAGCAAAATGAAGACCAGTCTTCAGAAAAAGAATAGAGGAAGTGTGATTTCCAAAATTCTGAAAGGAAGCGAAATGAAGATAAGTCTTTAGAAAAAGAACAAAGAAAGTGCAATTTACAAAGTTCTAAAAGGGAGCTGAGAGTTAAAGGAAGATGAAAAGAAGATAAGGAAGATGAGTTCGTCAAAAAATGCAAGGATGAAGTGTGAATTCCAAAAATTTTAGTGTTCAAAAAAAGAAGGGTGGAAGTGTAACTTCTGAAATTTTGAAGACATTCAAAAAAGGGAAAGGAAAAGTGCGACTTCGAACAACACAAGTTTTTCCCCATTACGTCTTGTTCAATGAAAAAAAGGACACTTTTGAATAAATCAAGGAGTGCATCAACGAGAAAAGGCTTCTTCGGAAAGAAGAGAATGTCAAGTGTAATCATTGAAGCAGGGAGATGATAGATAAGGGGTGCGAAACCCTAAAGTTTAAATAAAATAAATCTAAAGGCTAAGCACTACCTCGCGCGAGGGCATAAAAACAATAAAGGGATAGAGGGGTCACTTGCAATGGATATGCAACCATCAAAAAAATCTATGAGGAAATGTGGCTTCCGATTTTCTGAACATTCCCTAACGACAGGGAAGTTCTGAAAACCTTAAGTGGAGGCATGAAACTGATGGAGTTTCCATGAAACAAAAAAAATTATATAAACTTTTTTCTAATATAAAATTAAGCCTTTCATGTTTGTATGACCATTCAGATGTATATGATTATTTCAACGTTCAAATTTTGAGGGTAAATTTAGCAATAGTTTCAGAGGATAAAATCAGTGACAATTTGCATATATGTCTTTTTTTAATAACTAGTCTATACACTTTATTAAATGATTTTAGTAGTGTAAAACAACCATAATTTCCCATATTTTAATGCTGCTAATTCTTTCAGTTTGGTTCATTCAGTGATTTACAATAATGTTTTTGTTTAAAACTTAAAGTTCCTACGTTATCATTTCAACAAAAAATAAAGTCTCACAGAATTTAACAAAATATATATTTATTTGCATAAAGTTATAAATTTATTTTTGCCTCTTACCTATAAACTATAACTTCATAACATTGTGTGGAAGCACATTTCAAGCATGAGAATATGTCAACATGACAATGAGTAATAAAACTGATTGTATGAATATTTTCCAGGTTCTTTTCCTTTTCACTAGCATACTACATTAACGTAGAGTGTGCACAAAATCAAAATGCACATACAACTCTTACTCTTGAAAATAAGATATTTTCATATTATTTCTTTCTATCGATGCAACAACAATTTAAAACATTCAAGATTTATTTTCCAACTTAATAATAAATATTTAAACCTTTTTTTTACATTTTTTTGTTGCAATTTTACAAATATCAATTTCTTTTACAACTGATAGTAAAACTTCATATACAATAATTCAAATCTTTTACATAGATTGAAAAATAATAATTATTTACAAATGTAGAGATGTTTCCAAATAAAAATGGACTACAAACTCCAACAACAAGGGGGAAACATGCTCTATTCTTGACATACACTCTCTTCCAATCTCGTACAAGTACAAACCTGCAAATAAAATCTACTTATTGACCATGGAGGCTCACCTCCCATCCTAGGCCTTTACAAGGCCACCCCCGAGCTAGGAGAAATAAGAGCTAAATGAGTGACAGTCATTCATGAACATTTGCAAAGAACAACATTTACACCACATTATTTTTAACACAAAATTCCCAACCAAGGCTATCACAAAAGTCATAGATTAACTTAAACATAGGGGTGAAAGTGGACCAAGTATCCAAGAGGAGAAAGCTACAAATACACAATACCAATTCCTTCATAAGGCTTACACATACACTTCATTTTGCACCTTTCTCCTTTCGATAACAACCCTTATGAACCCCAAATGGATAACAACAAAAAACTCCCCTTATGACCCCCATTTTAGCAAAAAAAATGACAGCAACAAGGATCTCATAATCCTTGCTTATCCCTCTCTTCCAAGAAGAGAGACTGTGCACTCTATGGACTGTCCCAAAATTCCCTTCACTCGCAAGGCTACTCTGCCCTCCCAAGGGTGAGTTTTGCCTTGCACTCCCATAAACAAACAAGAAAAAAAATTCAATGCAAGAACAATAACCAACAACCAAAAGAAACTCCATTCCAACACAAAAAATACAAACACAATACTTCTAAAAAAAATACAATTTCTCTACAAACAAAAATACATACAATGCATTGCATGGGTGAGATGATACCAACCTCAACTCCAACTATTGAGAATCTGAAAGTTCAGGAAGAGCTTCCCAAAAACCAGTATCCACTTTCTCAGCCCCGAAATTCTCTGCCAAAACAAAGTAGTCTCTAAAACTAGAGAGTGGGTAAACAACCCAAAATGTTCTCCAAAATCCCCTCTAAAAGGCCTCACACACACTTTCCAACTCCTTGGAAAAAATCAAAGTTCCTATTGGTTGGCCTTCCCAAAACCCTTATACACTTTTTAAAAATGGATCCTTAAAAAGGTGGCTTTTGATAGTGAACAAGTAGCTTGCACTCAAATGGTGGGTTGTCTACCCAAGAACATGCTTCCAAAAGCTGGTTTTTGTCCATCTTAGAAAACCAACTTTTGGAAGGGCTTCCGAGTCAACTATGAGTTGTCCTAGGGTTAAAAATATCCCTTAGCCATTGGTATACCAAGTGGGCCTTCTAAAAATTACCCAAACTCAACCCTACATGTCCATTTAACCCCTCAAAACCCATCTTAAGATCATCTATGGGTTCAAAGTGATTTGACCATACTCCAAGCTCTCTAACCAAGAGGTCATCATGAAAATGAAACTGGGTTCTAGGTTTACTTGGCTTACACAATCCTACTTAATGTGGACATGTCATGCCAACTCTCTCTCTCTCTCTCTCTCTCTCACACACACACACACACACACACACACACACACACACACACACACACACATGTTTCAAGTGACACTATTAAATACACATCACATTTATACANGCCCACTCTCTCTCTCTCTCTCTCTCTCTCACACACACACACACACACACACACACACACACACACACACACACACACATGTTTCAAGTGACACTATTAAATACACATCACATTTATACATGGCATAACCATATAATATTTTTTACACAATTATAATTTACAATTTGAAAAAAACACATAAGCATACACATTTACAAAATAAACACATTACATATGAGGTTTTGCCTCTTCACTTAGGCGCAACCTTGGATTCATTATCACATAGGTTTGGCCTTAGTTCTCTGGATAATTCTATGGTCATAATCCTGCACATCTCAATTCGAATATTAGTAGTCCAAAATAATCACATATATAGATAATGCATTAAAAAAATATCAATTAAGCATATAACATGAAATTAACATCTTTCATATTCCAATCATAACTAAATTATCATGGAAACCAATTAACATATCAACAAAAATTCCTCTAGAAACACATGTACAAATAGACGTATGGAGATAATTCACTTGATCACATAACTTTTAGTTACTTCTAATCTACTCTAAATCATAACTCAATATGAGTAAGGTCAATTAACATGAAATCAAAGATAATTTCTACATCATCCTTATAATCATATAAATCAACTAATACAAAATTAATGTATTAATGTGCTATAACCACCTCATAAAAATACTTAAACCTACTAACCATATCACTTGCAATAATGTATCATAACATCGTCAACATAAGTACTAGGATCAACATAGAATGAAATACATCATGTCAAATGATATCAAACCCCTATCTAATAGAGTCTAAACCATAATGTATCAAAATAGTCTATCAAATATGAGGTCCCTCATAAAAAATGTGTAATGTTATGACAAGCTCGGGTTAGGGCCTCATAAATTTGAGCTGGATGTTGTAACGCCCCGCCAGGGAACCCAAGAGAGATTAACCTAAAACATGATACTAAGTTTGATGATTTTTTTTTTTAAAGTTTACACAATAAGACATACATTAATGCAGAAGCAATTACCATTTACTCACATAAAAAATACAAACATAGATTACAAAACTCAAGGGTTCCATGACGTAGAATTACGTAAGAGTAAAAATCAACTGAATAATCATAACAAAAGATTTCATATTAACATATGGAACATATACAAATTACAAAATAATACTTATAATTCTCACGGAAACCATGAGATCTAAATAAACTCACATCCTCTGCACATGTCGCAGGGTATGAAGTAATCACTCTAACATAGCTATGATACAATGTCCATATTAGGTATCACATTCGATACACTAATACAAGATTACTGTTACCAATTTAGTTTGCATACTAAATTGGTAAGTTGATATTACTTTTACATCTAATTATGGATTGAATGGTTGCTATTTTAAGTTGCAAAATTTCTTGAATACAAAAAATGAATTCCATATGCAGCATGACAACTATAGACATTTAATATTCCATAAAGGTACACCTCTTCAACATTACTATTTGGCTTATGAAGATAAAATACATTGCGATGCATTCAAATTATCAGATTATTGTACTCTAAGTATTGATCATGCTCAAATTTGCAAATTCATAATTGATCATTACATTGTACATTCAAACTAAATGTATTAAGAAAATGTTTATTCCATATTACATCTTTCATATTCAAAACTTAGAGGACATATGAAATTCTGAAAGTAAGAAATGATCATAATAAGGTTTAGGGGTCCATGCATTTCCTTTAAGAGGTCTTCTACATATTGGAGCTGATTGGTTGTATCATCTAAATCTTCATGTCTTTAGCCTTGTATTTGTTTATCATGCATCCTAAATCTTCTTCTAGTTTTGTCCTGCATCATGGAGAGAGAAAATAGTTAGATCCAAATTGGATCTAAGCAATGCATAGATTCCTAAAACAACATACTACAATCAAACTTTTAGAATGGTTTATGTACCAATAACATCAATACAAGAGAAAAGTATGCATCTACATCAATTGAATAAAAGTATCAAAGGGACATAGCTCCATGAAACCTTTTACTATTTATGGTCATCATTCTTCATTGTTCAAAAGTTGCTATTTGTGAAACCGAAATCTGAATTAAAGGGACTTAGTTCCTATAGCTGAGCAACCTTTTTTAGAATATCAATATGTTAAGATAGTAAACACAACCAGTCAACCAACCCTCATGCATGAGTGCCATTTCTTATGGCACTCACACACAAAAATTTATTGGTTGATCCTGTCCACTAACCTAACATATTGATTTGTGGTTTGTGCAAACAAAGTGAACAGAGATGGATCAAATGCAGAAAAGAAAACATGTTTTATGAATTCACTAGTTACAAATAAAAGAAAAATGTAGTGAAGTGTCACGAGCCCGTGCTCGAACCTCACAAGATGCATTACATACAATACTAGATGCTAGAAGTTCACGAGTTCAGAAAATGATAGGATGTAGAAGGAAGGGGTGTAGTTCCTAAAGGGTAATACAGAATGCAAGCATGCTGTTACAAGTTTTTAAATGCTATTGAGACAAAATGCAGAATACAGTGATGCTACTAAAAGGTGGATGTGAAATGAAAAGATGCCCTAAAAATGGATGTTCTAGATGATCAAGAGAAAAGAATGAAGTTGCAAATGAAAAAGAGATGATTTACAAATGAGTTGTAGAAAACCAAATTACAGTGCATATGAAAGAAGAGGAATACCAGTAATTATATTATAAAGTAACACACATATGCAGATGGAACTAAATGGTATCTATTTTGTAATTAGAATATGCATATACATAATAGAATGGATATCAGTTTTACTGTTATAAGTCATCAAAAAATTAAAGCGTGATCATATGCAAAAGGAGGATAGATGCTAGATCCTAATACTTATTATCAGATGAGATATGCATAAATAGGAAAATGATTGAATAACATGGAATGTGCAATAATGAAGACAAATAACAGTGCATTAGGATATAAAATAGAAAAATAGTGCATTTACAAGAATAGAATACTAATGCTGTTACAAAATAGTATGCATTTACAGAAGAGCCAGTTGCATTGTATCAAATTGAGAAAATGCATAAACATAGTTCTATACATTGTTGGCATCAGACAGGTACTTCATCTTAATGCTGTCTTGTATACTGGTATCTTTGATGAGTGTTGCTGTCAAAATCCTATTCAAGAGGAAGTACAAGAAATGACAAGGCAATATGCATGTTTAATCAAACAAAGTTATTTTCTAATGCTGCCAGAGTATAGATTCAAATAAGTTGAAATGTAGTGTTTTGTGTAGGAATGAAACAATAGTATTATTTTACATATTCAAATGAAAGAAACATGCATCTTCGTCAAGTAAACAATTCTATTGTGTATACAGTTGTTTATATTTGAAAAACAATTTGTAAATTCAATGTATAAATGCATGCATATGACAGTGTTATTACCAAAATAAAGATGCATTGTCTTAAAGTATTGAGCTCTATTCACAGCAATATGCATGGGTGTCACGAGCCCATGCTCGAACCCCGTATATAAATCTCTTACTGGAGTTACAATAATAGAGAAATGCACTAAATTATTATCATGTTGTAGGGTGAAACATAATAAATGAATACATAAAATATTTTGAGCAGTATCAAACACATTGAAAAGTCACGACCCTAATGCTGGTCATTAGTTTTTTGCATAATATATAACAACAGAATGTACATGCCAAAAAACTTCTAACATTATACAAAAATAGCAGCGAGCTCTCTGATATCCAGTAGCATGTTGTTTTAACATAATTGTCATTGTTCTTACAAGTGGACAAGAAGACAACAAAGTAAATAACTTCAGACAACATGCATAGTGAAGAAGACAACATGTAATGACAGAGATGCAGATAAGTAGTATAGTATCCTTCCTGCCCAAAAAGGATAAGCACGGTTTCCATATGATTCATCAACAGTCATATATACAAATTTTAAGTTCAACTGAAGGAAAAGAAACAATAGACATGGTGGATACAATTCATAGAAAATTATAATAAAACCCATAATTATGTGCCATGAAAAATGGATACCCAAATCAACTGTACCCCAAAATCATTTACAACAAGCACGATGGAGGCAATAAAAAACAATTGGAGTAGACTCAAGTATTAAAATGCTATGTAATGCAATAATATATGCAACAACGTGTTTAAAAAATGAAGGCAAAATCTAAATGAAAAGATATAGTGAGTGAACAAAAGAGGCAACTTATCTTTAAGTTACAAGCCAACATGCATGCAGGCCAAGTTCTGAAGCTTGAGTTCAACTGCATGGAGCCCGAGCTCCTTTTCATTCTATAACCCACTTCATACAAACTCAAGCTCCATGATTTAGGCAAAGTGGACTCCAAGTCCAAAGTGCAGCCGCAGTAGAGAGATAAGAGAGCCCGAGTTCTCATGCTTTTATGGCATGTATTTTAACTCAAGTTCAAGTGGAGGTCGCATGGTGGAGAGAGCCCGACCTCTCCTCACCCAAAGTGACATAAACAAAGGAGAGATCAAGTTCAACTAAGAAATATATGAAACTCCAGTTCAAAGCATGTACCCAAATACCAAACACCGCCCAAAGAAGATGCATAAAAATGCCATATCTTATGGCATGCAATAACCCAAAAGCTGAAAATGACTCCAGTCCTATTAAGAGCCCAAGCCTTTACAAATGATTACTTCCAATTGTAGTTTGAGCTGCATGCTCAACATGAATGTATCTATCATTTTTTTTGTAGACAAGAATAAAGATTAAACTCCAAAATATGCTACAGATACCAAATGAAGAACTCCAGATAGATATTCTAGCCCGTAGAAGCACAGAGGAAGCCAAGAAACAGTGCAAAAATCACAAACATGGCGACAACATAACAAAGAACCCTAACATTTCTTCCAAGACAACCTTTCAAAATGGAATGCGAAATGCAATATGCCAAGTTTTTTACAAAATTTGAAGTCCAATGACAGAGGGAGTTAATTTTTTGTTAACTACAGTGCACAAAGACCTCACCGAATGCCACAACAACTCTTCAAGTACCTTGATAGCTCGACTAGTACAATGATGGATATTTTCATTGAAATCGGTCTTGTTGAACTTAGCTATATGTCAAGTTTTGCATAGTTAGGCTTAAGGCATGGTTAGGGTTTATCACACATGCTATGAGTTAGGGTTTTAGGTATTTTTGGAGTTACATCTTAGGCATTTTTTGGTTATATTTTGGGTGCTTGGGTAATACCTTTAATGTTTTGGTATATGTTATAAAAAGATATACTTTAAAAGATATCAACATTAGAGAGCATGCATTAGGGCTAGATTTAGGGAATGATTTATGCATTAAATTTAGGGTTTATAGATGGTTATTAGGACCTTTTGGAGGGAATTTCAGTTTTGGAATTGGCCTTAAGGGCTATATATCTTAGCTTCTTATTCATTTGGAGGGGTTCAAAATTTAGGAGGAAGATTGCATTAGTGAACATTTGGTTCCTTTGCACCTTTTTTTTTGTATTTTGCAGCCACCGGTTCATGTTTGATACAGATTATGCTCAAGTGAATGCATGTATTCCTTGGCATTTTTGTACTTTCCCATGTAACTATTTTACATATTTTGAGGAGAATAAAGCTTGCCCTATTTTTTCATATATCTTTCTGAGTTTTTCTATCAACCCTTTCAAGTTTCTGCATTGAAGTGTAAATTATTTTGTAGTATAGATTAGTGAATTGACCTAATTCCTATTCTAGGTTGTGGAGTATAAACCTTTTGCAGAATTAGCATGTTTTTTGGTGGAGTTGTTACTGTTAGTGGTGCAGACCCTAGTAGTGGAATTTAAGTCAACCTAGGCATTAAAAAGTGAATGTTATTGCAGAAATCATTTAGTGTATGTCCTTTGGATGCTAGTTTGAAAATCTGAGAAGTCTGAATCTATTTGGTGTATCACCCTCTTAGTTAGTTTATTCAATTTTAGTTATTCTTTCTCACTTTTCCTAAATCAGAAAACATTCGTAGGTGATATTCCAAATCCAATAGGACCTGGCCTAGAATCGAAAGATTCATTCTCTATCCCATCAAGGGGAATGTTTCCATGTTTCAATAGGATAGCTATATTTTACATCAAGCTATAGGCACAATCCTAATTGAAAATAGTTTTTGGCACGCCTGGTGGGACCCAAACTACTACAAAGTTCTTTCAAGATATTTTTTTGTATTTCTATTTTGGTGTGAACAACAATATTTCAACCGTTTGGAACGTATTTTTTACAGCACCTGGCGACTCTATTTTGAAGGTTTTATTGCAGATTCAGTTGCAAAATTATTTTAATGACAAGAAATCCTACAAGAGTTACAACCTAGTAGAAGAGGTAGCAGATTAGAAAGAAGAAAGAGAGCATCTCAAGTTGTGGAAGAAAGATCCTCTTTGCTGGGATCTAATTTTTCATTATTTGAAAATCCTATTTTTGAAGATCAAACTGCAATCTCAGAAGGTCATGAGGTAATTATTGAATATTTCGGTTTTCCTGAAGATTTAAGTGTTCTTGACAATTCTGGATCAAAATTACCCATTTTTGAAGAATCAACAAAGGATCAATTTGCGGCTGTAGCATCCACAAGTGGTACTTCTACCCCAGGATTGAAACCATATCAAAGGAAGATAACTCAGTCTAACAAATCTATTGTACCACCTGTAGTTAAACAACAAGTACCACTAGTACAGATGGCTAGAAATCTTCCATTTGTGGCTTTCGATGTTGGCAACCCATTACAAATTACTGTCCATCATGATATTCCACCAACAACACTAAAAGGTTTGTCGTATTTCAATGGTGAGAATCATATTTCAGTTAATAGATCATATTAAAGATATTGCTGCTCTATGTGGATTACATCAAGTTACTCATGATGATGTAGCATTAAAAATATTAGTGGCATCGCTCAAGGGTAAAGCATTAATCTGGTTTAGAAGTTTGCCAGTTAACTCTATTGCTAAATGGGATGAGTTAGGGACTATTTTGATGAGTAAATTTGAGGATAGGTCAGATAATTTATCATTGGTTGAGCAGTTAACTACTATTAAGAGAAGTGTTAATGAACATATTTCTGATTTCAATTTTCATTTTCAATGAACTTGGGACAAAATTCCTAGCTATGTTAAACCTTCCAATGACTATGCATTTCTGTTTTATTTGAAGGCTTTTAACAGTGATATTTCACTTATGATACATTCTATGGGAGGACATACTTTACCTAATGCTTATGATGTTTTTGTTAGAGATGAAAACAACTTGATACAAGCTGGAAAGTTACCTCCAAGGCCTCCAATGCCTTATTGTGCAGAAATACAGCTAGTTGTACCAGTTGTTATACCACCTATTACTGTTGTTCCTCCATTTTCAGCACTTAATATGCAGGTTGTAGCAAAAGACCATGCTGCTTCAGATCCTATTAGGGAGATAAAATAGCAGACCATGGAGCTAAAAGATACAAATGATAATATTTTGAGAACTTTGCAGTATTATGGCAATGAGATAACGAAATTGAAGAGGCAACAAGGTCAATACAATAGGCCTCCACAAGCTTCTTATCAGTAGAATAGATCATCAAATCAGGCTTCTAGTTTAAATCAACCAAGGAAGGCTCAAGGGCAACAAAGGAACTATGGTCAAAGGGTTGGTCAAACCTACAATTATGCAACCCCTAATACTTCCCAGTAGTTGGTATTTGTGCCTCAAAATAATTATGTGAAAGAGACAGAATGGTGTAACACATGTAATGATGCTCATTTCTGGCTAGATTGTTCTCATGCACTCGAGAATAGAAAGCAGGATGTTCTGAAGGGAAAACTAGTTGGTAGCCAAACAGAGGTACAGTATGATCAAAATCAACCACAAGGTAATCCTGATGTGTCTTTGGTTAATTTTAATGATGGTGATGTTGTTTTAGCAGCAAATTTTGACCCAAATCAAGTATGGAGACCTATATCAGCAAGAACAAGGTCAAAAATCAAGGCTGGAAATGATAAACAACAAGATGATACGGTACAATAGCCTGCTATTACATTACACCAACAAAAAAATAAATCTAAGTAGTATGTACAAGATCAAAAAGGAGCAGAACAACCCTTACAAACAACAAATGAGCCTACTATTTTAAAGCAACACCAAAAGGTTAGTGTTCAGAACTTCAATATTTTTGATCATTTGAAGAAGACAAATTTGCCCTTGTCCATGTGGGATGTTCTAGCTCTTCCAGGCCAAAAGGACATGTTACAAGAGGCATTACAAGCACTTACATTATCTGATGAAGTTTTATCTCAACAAACCCCTAAGGTTTTAGTAGCTGCAAGTACTAGCACATCCTAACAATCATCTAAGCTGATCAAACCTCCTCCATTTTATGTTACTGTCATTATAGGACAACACCTAGTTCAAAATTGCATGATTGATTCTGGTGCTACTAGCTCAGATATGACAAAGAAAATTATAGACTAGCTAGGCCTGAAGTATGAGCCACTTGAAAGAGGGGTAGTTCAGTTAGATGGGACAACAGTGGCAACTATGGGTGTTATAAGGAATCTAGATTTAACATTGCATGCTTGTCCTAGTTTTTCAGTACCTATGGATGTATACATTATTGATTTACCTCCTAACTTCTCTAAATATTTGTCACAAGAATTTACTGCCAAGATAGGAGGTTACTTATCTGCAGACAGGACTCACATGATTTTATGCACCAGGTACGGTACTAAAGTCACTATAACCTCATAACCCATTGCAAAATTATGTGTTGAACAGTATGTTACTAGTGTTGGAAATGAATCGGCAATTGTATTATTTGGTCAAGAGGAAATATCTGATGTTTTTGAAGGTCAAACACAAATAAGTAAATTTCCTGATGTTTTGTTAGATGATTAGGCTACTGAAAATGTGAGAATTTTAGATGAACAAATTGAGGAACCAATTTTGGGTATTTATGTTATCCATGAGGTTTCTGATTTTCTTCTAGCTGTGGTAAAAAGTGCAGATTTAGATCCTGAACAACAATCTAACGTTGTTTGGAAGCTATTTTTTGATGGTTCACACAACAAAATAGGTGCAGAAGGAGGTTGTATGCTGGTTTCACCAACAAACAAGAGGTATTATACTTATTTTAGATTCACCTTTAGTTGTACCAATAATGTTGCTAAATATGAAGCCCTCATAAATGGATTGAAGTGGACCATTAAGAGAGGTATTAGCTATTTGCAAGTTTATGGTGATTCAGAATTGATTGTGAATCAAGTTAGGAATGTCCATGAAACTAAGAATGATTTATTAAAAAATTATAAGCATGTTGTATGGGATTTTATTGAAGGCCTTGAGGCTTTTAATTTACAATCTATTCCTAGAAATTAGAACAAACATGCTGATAGGCTTGCTGTTGCTGGAGCCCAATATGACATCCCAACTGAGATTATCAATAGTAAGGGGTTGAACTATGTTAAAGTGATTATTAGACCTGCGGTCCCTAATAATGTTGATTGTTGGCAAGTCTTTGAATCTGACTAGCATATTGTTAATTTTTTGAGAGAGGAGGCTAAGTTTGTACAACCAAACCAAAACAATTGCAAGATCAATATGAGGACTCGATTATTCAGTTAAGGACAAATAAGATGCCCAAAGGTCTTGTGACCTTAGAGTCCATTTCTGATACTAATGATCAATTTAAGAAGGATACATCCAACTTTTAGATCAAAGAAGAACATTATGAAGAAGTATCAGTTGCAAAGGATAAAGTGTTGAAACTTGGAAAGGTATGTACACATGAAGAACGCCAAACCTTTGTCAACTTATGCAATGAATTTAATGATATTATTACTTGGAGCTATTTAGATTTGAAAGGATTTGACCCTAATATTTCTTAGCATACAATTTAATTAGAAATAGGAGACAAACCAGTTAGGCAAAAATAGAGGCCCATAAATCCCAAATTAGAGCCTCTCATGATTAAAGAATTGAATAAACTGATTGGGAGCAATATCATTTTCCCAATCAAACATACTTCATGGGTATCTAATCTGGTTCCTATTAGGAAAAAAGAATGGAGAAATCAGATTGTGTGTTGATTTTCGTGACTTGAACAAAGCTTCATTAAAAGATAGGCATCCTTTGCCTTCAATGAAACAAATTTTGCAAGTTGTTTAAGGTTCAAAACAATTTTCATTGCTTGATGGTTTCTCTGGTTACAACCATATTTTGGTAAAGGAGGAGGATAGATTCAAGACAACATTTACAACCAAATGGGGAACTATGGCTTATAAAAAAATGCCATTTGTTATATCTAATGCAGGTGCAACCTTTCAGAAGGCTATGGACAAGGACTTCATAAATTTGATGTACAAGTTTATACTTGTTTATTTGGATGATATAACTATTTTATCAAAGAATGCATCAAAACACTTTCAACATTTAAGATTTATCTTTGAGAGATGCAGGAAATATGGTATTTCTTTAAATCCCAAGAAGAGTATATTAGCTATACATGAAGGTAAATTGTTGGGGTTTATTGTTTCAAAAGAGGGTATCACTATTGAACCTGAAAGAGTAAGTGCTATCCTTGCCTTACCACTTACTGTTTACAAAAAAGGTCTTCACAGTTTCTTAGGAAGAATCAACTTTGTAAGAAGATTTATTCCAGACATTGTTGAATTACTAATGCCATTAACAACCATGATCAAGAAAAATATTTCTTTTAGATGGACCAAAGAAGGAAAACATAGCTTTGAATTAATTAAGGAAGCATTAGCTACTGCCCCTACCTTGTTAAATCCTGATTTTTCAAAGTATTTTATTTTTTATGCTTATGGGAATGTTGATAGCATTGATACCATGTTAGTTCAGAAGAATGACATAGGTTTTGAACAGCCAATATCCTTTTTCACTCAAGGAATTAAAGACTATGAACTACATTATTCATTTTTTGAAAATTATGTACTTGCTGTGATTAGAAGTTTGAAGAAATTCAGGCATATACTTTCTAAAAATAAAATTAATCTGATGGTTGTACATCCTTCTGTTAAGGATTTTTTGCTGAATAAGGATTTAGACACCAAGAGAGCTGGCTAGATCACAAAGGCAATGGAGTATGACAATGAAATTAAAATTACCAAGCTGGTAAGAGGAAAGGGTCTATGTGAATAGCTTGCTGGAAATGGAGATAACACTCCAAGAGATGATTCTGAGGTGATTCTGGCTTTAAAGGACAATGAACAACTTGCTATCCTAGATCAACATAATGATTGGGTGAAAAATATGGTTGAATTCTTGCAAATAGGATGCTGTCCTGAAGGTTTGGATAGATAAAAAAGGAGGTACTTCAGATTACAATCCATTCCTTATTGTTTGCTGATTAATATACTGTATACGAGGGATTATAATGGCATGTTGCTGAGATATATTAGTGGAGATCAAACTGAATAGATTCTGGAATAATTCCATGATGGACCAGTAGGTGGCCATTTTGCTGCAAGGACTACAACATTAAAGATATGAAGGCTGGCTATTTTTGGCCAAACCTATATAAAGATGCCTTCATATGGGTGAGGAAGTGTCTGAAATGTGCTATTTTTGCAAATAAACAAAGGTTAGTAGCTTTACCTCTTCATCCAGTTCAAGTTGAACATCCTTTTGTTAAGTGGGCACTAGATTTTATTGGCCCCATAAATCCATCATCAAGTTCAGGTCATATATATATTTTAATAGCAACAAATTATTTTACAAAGTGGACTGAGGCTGTTGCATTGAAGGATGCAAATGAAAGTTTAGTTTTGAAATTTTATGAAGATCTGATGGCAAGGTTTGGAACACCTGAATCCATTGTTTCTAATAATGCCTTAGCCATTTTAGGTGCAAGAACTATTGATTGGGCAGTTAAGAACAATGTGTACCTTAGTACCTCATCCAATTATTACCCATAGGGTAATGGACAAGATGAATCAACAAATAAAAATCTGATTCACATCATCAAGAGGACTATTGAAGATAATAAACGAGCTTGGAACAACAATTTGAAATAGGCCTTATGGGATAATAGGATCACCCCAAAGCGCTCAATAGGTAACTCACCTTACAAGCTGATTTATGGAAGAGAGGCAAGATTACCAATTTCAGTAGAGTTACCAGGTTTGATCCTAATCAAAGAATTAGATCTGCTGGATCAGCAGTCTATGGAGGTAAGGCTTTCTTAGTTAATAGAGTTAGAAGAGATTAGTAAATAATATTTTCAAAAGTTGGGGGAACATCATGATCAAATGAAGAAGACATTTGACAAAAAAGCTGTCGCAAGAGTCTTTACAAAAGGTGATTTAGTACTTAAATGGGATGAGATGAAGAGAAGACCTGGTAAGCATTCAAATTTTGATTCCATTTGGGATGGTCCATTTGTGATTATAGGATGCAAAGCACACAATGCCTTTCAGCTTTCAAATATGGAAGGAGAAGAATTGCCAATCCCAGTTAATGGGATCCACCTCAAATGTTGCTTTTGAGGTTAGTGGGTTTGAATAAGTGCTTGTCACATAGTTAGTTTCCTTCAGTTAGTTGCAGGTAGTACTTCTAATCTCACAATGGTCAAATCAAGAAGGTACACACCATGCATAATCAAGAAACCCCTTGGGATTCCTGGTTATAAATAAGGCATAAATCAATAATGTGATCATGGTGGGAAGAGAAGTTGTTTTTCAGATAGTTTGCTTTGCAATTTTGAAGGTTAGAATGAACATAAACAACAAGATCAATCACATGATATATGCATGAACATCATACCCATCACATGAGACATAGATAAAATCCGCTATCTCATATCATACGAATCATGTCCAAACATATATTGTGCAACTAAATTTGCTGTTCAAGTTCATTCTGCCTTTGAGTTTAGTGTTTTTTATTTCTAAACAACAACATCATCATATAAATTATGCTCATCACATGATACATGGATAAATTCTGGTGTATCACATCACAAGCATAAGTTTATACAACAATGATGAAGTATAAATTGTTGTTCAGTAATAGTTTCTCTTTCTCTAAGTGCTGGTCAACACAAGTTTTAGCTTTCAGTTTGCAGTTTGTGTTTAGTTTGAGAAGGTTTAGTTGTTCCTAAAAATTGAAGACTCTAGACCAATGGATAAGCAAAAGGCAACTGGTATGGTTTTGTTCAGCAGGAAAAAAACCCTAAGAGGTTGCCAAAAAATGTTACCAATTTAGTTTGCATACTAAATTGGTAAGTTGATATTACTTTTACATTGAATTATGGATTGAATGGTTTCTATTTTAAGTTGCAGAATTTCTTGAATATAGAAAATGAAGTACATATGCAGCATGACAAATATAGACATTAAAATATTGCATAAAGGTACACCTCTTCAACATTACTATTTAGCTTATGAAGATGAAATACATTGTGATGCATTCAAATTATCAAATTATTGTACTCTAAGTATTGATCATGCTCAAATTTGCAAATTCATAATTGATCATTACATTGTGCATTCAAATTGAATGTATTAAGCAAATGTTTATTCCATATTACATCTTTCATATTCAAAACTTAGAGGACATATACAATTCTGAAAGTAAGAAAGGAGCATAATAAGGTTTAGGGGTCCATGCATTGCCTTTAAGAGGTCTTCTGCATATTGGAGCTAATTGGTTATATCATCTGAATCTTCATGTCAGCCTTGTCTCTGTTTATCATGCATCCTAAATCTTCTTCTGGTTTTGTCCTGCATCATGGAGAGAGAAAATAGTTAGATCCAAATTGGATCTAAGAAATGCATAGATTCCTAAAACAACATACTACAATCAAACTTTCAAAATGATTTATGTACCAATAACATCAATACAACATCAAAGTATGCATCTACATCAACTGAATAAAAGTATCAAAGGGACATAGCTCCATGAAACCTTTTACTGTGCATGGTCATCATTCTGCATTGTTCAAAAGTTGCTATTTGTGAAACCAAAAATCTGAATTAAAGGGACTTAGTTCATATAGCTGAGAAACCTTTTTCAGAATATCAATATGTTAAGACAGTAAACACAACCAGTTAACCAAAATTCATGCATGAGTGTCATTTCTTATGGCACTCACACACAAACATTGATTGGTTGATCCTGTCCACTAACCTAACATATTGATTTGTGGTGTGCAAACAAAGTGAACAGAGATGGATCAAATGCAGAAAAGAAAACATATTTTATGAATTCACTAGTTACAGATAAAAGAAAAATGCAATAAAGTGTCACGAGCCCATGCTCGAACCTCACAAGATGCATTACATACAATACTAGATGCTAGAAGTTCACGAGTTCAGAAAATGATAGGATGCAAAAGAAAGAGATGTAGTTCCTAAAGGGTAATACAAAATGCAAGTATGCTGTTACAAGTTTTTAAATGCTATTGATACAAAATGCAGAATAGAGTGATGCTGCTAATAGGTGCATGTGAAATGAAAAGATGCGCTAAAAATGGATGTTCTAGATGATCAAGAGAAAAGAATGAAGTTGAAAATGAAAAAGAGATGACTTAAAAATGGGATGTAGAAAACCAAATTACAGTGCATATGAAAGAAGAGGAATAACAGTAATGCTATTATAAAGTAACACGCATATGCAGATGGAACTAAATGGTATCTATTTTGTAATCAAAATATGCATATACATAATAGAATGGATATCAATTTTGCTGTTATAAGTCATCAAACAATTAAAGAGTGATCATATGCAAAAGGAGGATAGATGCTAGATCCTAATACTTATTATCAGATGAGATATGCATAAACAAGAAAATGATTGAATAACATGGAATGTGCAAGAATGAAGACAAATAATAGTCCATTAGGATGGAAAATAGAAAAATAGTGCATTTACAAGAATAGAATACTAATGTTGTTACAAACTATTATGCATTTACAAAAGAGCCAATTACATTGTATCAAATTGAGAAAATGCATATACATAGTTCTATACATTGTTGGCATCAGACAAGTACTTCATCTTAATGCTGTCATGTATACTGGTATCTTTGATGAGTGTTGCTTTCAAAAGCCTATTCAAGAAGTACAATAAATGACAAGGCAATATGCATGTTTAATCGAACAAAGTTATTTTCTAATGCTGCCAGAGTACAAATTCAAATAATTTCAAATGCAGTGTTTTGTGTAGGAATGAAACAGTAGTATTATTTTACATATTCAAATGAAATAAACATGCATCTTCATCAAGTAAACAATGCTATTGTGTATACAGTTGTTCATATTTAAAAAACAATTTGTAAATTCAATGTAAAAATGCATGTATATGATAGTGTTGTTACAAAAAGAAAGATGCATTGTCTTAAAGTATCAAGCTCTGTTCATAGCAATATGCATGGGTGACACGAGCCCGTGCTTGAACCCCGTATATAAATCTCTTACTAGAGTTACAATAACAGAGAAATGCACTAAGTTATTATCATATTGCAGGGTGAGACATAATAAATGAATACAAAAAATCTTTTGAGCAGTATCAAACACATTTAAAAGTCACGACCCTAATGCTGGTCATTAGTTTTTTGCAAAAGATATAACAACAGAATGTACGTGCCAAAAAACTTCTGACATTATACAAAAATTGCAGCAATCTCTCTAATATCCAGTAGCATGTTGTTTTAACATAATTGTCATTGTTATTGCAAGTGGAAAAGAAGACAATAAAGTAAATAACTCCAGACAACATGCATAGTGAAGAAGACAACATGTAATGAGACGGATGCAGACAAGCAGTACAGTATCCTTCCTGCCCAAAAAGGATAAGCACGGTTTCCATACGATTCATCAACAATCATATATACATCTTTTGAGTTCAATTGAAGGAAAAGCAACAATAGAAATGGTGGATACAATTCATAGAAGATAATAATAAAACCCAGAATTATGTGCCACAAAAAATGGATACCCAAATCAACTAAACCCCAAAATCATTTATAACAAGCATGGTGGAGGCAATAAACAAAATTTGGAGTAGAATCAAGTATTACAGAGGCTATGTAATGCAATAATATATGCAACATGTTTAAAAAATTAAGGTAGAATCTAAATGAAAAGACATAGTGAGTGAACAAAAGAGGCAACTTATCTTTAAGTTACAAGACAACATGCATGTAGGCCGAGTTCTGAAGCTCGAGTTCAATTGCATGGAGCCCGAGCTCCTTTTCATTCTATAAAACACTTCATACAAACTCAAGCTCCATGATTTAGGCAAAGTGGACTCCAAGCCACGGTTGAGAGAGAAGAGAGCCTGAGTTCTCATGCTTTTATGGCATGCATTTTAACTCAAGTTCAAGTGGAGGTCACGTGGTGGAGAGAGCCCGATCTCTCCTCACCCAAAGTGACATAAACAAAGGAGATCTTGAGTTTAATTAAGCAATATATGAAACTCCAGTTCAAAGCATGTACCCAAATACCAAACGCCACCCAAATAAGATGAAAAAAAAATGCCATATCTTATGGCATGCAATAAACCAAAAGCTGAAAATGACTCCGGTCCTATTGAGAGCCTGAGCCTTTACAAATCATTACTTCTAGTTGCAGTTCGAGCTACATGCTCAACATGAATGTATCTCTCATATTTTTTGCAAACAAGAATAAACAGTAAACTCCAAAATATGCTACAGATACCAAATGAAGAACTCTAGATAGATATTGTAGCCTGTAGAAGCACAGAGGAAGCTAAGAAATAGTGCAAAAATCACAAACATGGAAGCAACATAATAGAGAACCCTAACATTTCTTCCAAGACAACCTTTCAAAATGGAATGAAAAATTCAATATGCCAAGTTTTTTATGAACTTTTAAGTTTGATGACAAAGGGAGTTAATGTTTTGTTAACCATAGTGCATGAAGACCTCACCAAATGCCACGACATCTCTTCAAGTCCCTTAACACCTCGACCAATACACTAATGGATATTTTCAATGAAACAGGTCATGTTGACCTTAGCTATATGTTGAGTTTTTCATAGTTAAGGCGTGGTTAGGGTTTATCACATATGCTATGAATTAGGGTTTTAGGTATTTTTGGAGTTACATCTTAGGCATTTTTTGGTTATATTTTGGGTGCTTGGGTAATACCTTTAATGTATTGGTATATGTTATAAAAAGATATACTTTAAAATATATCAACATTAGAGAGCATTAGTTAGGGCTAGATTTAGGGCATGATTTATGCCTTAAATTTAGGGTTTATAGCTGATTATTAGGACCTTTTGGAGGGAATTTCATTTTCAAAATTAGCCTTAAGGGCTATATATCTGAGCTTCTTATTCATTTGGAGGGGTTCAAAATTTAGGAGGAAGATTGCATTAGTGAACATTTGGTTCCTTTGCACCTTTTTTTTTGTATTTTACAACCATCAGTTCATGTTTGATACAGATTATGCTCAAGTGCATGTATGTATTCCTTGGCATTTTTTTACTTTCTCATGTAACTATTTTATAGATTTTGAGGAGAATAAAGCTTTCCCTATTTTTTCATATATCTTTTTGAGTTTTGATATCAATCCTTTCAAGTTTCTGCATTGAAGTGTAAATTATTTTGTAGTATAGATTAGTGAATTGACCTAATTCCTATTCTAGGTTGTGGAGTACAAACATTTTGCAAAATTAGCATGTTTGTTGGTGGATTTGTTACTATTAGTGGTGCACACCCTAGTGTTAGTAATAACTGAGAGGGGGGGTGAATCAGTGGCCTCAAAAATTTATCCTTTTATCTTTAACCACCAATCAATAAAAATCTGATTATTAAGTCCCTACAAGATGCATGCCATAAAATAATTATAATATTTGACTGTCTGTCAGTTTACCTTGTCTATCCTTATTCTCCTTGATAATTGATAAGCAGTAAAACTATTTACCGATACTCAGTAAATATGCATAGTATACCAATCAATCTAGAAATGCATATGTGAAATGTAAAACAATAAAGTAATAAACCATACACACATAACACATGGATTTTAATGTGGAAACCATGTTAAGGGAAAACCCACTGGGACCGGTACCCCAAATCTTCAATCTTCTGAAGTGAGACCTGTTAGGAGCCAACCCTGTTAAAGGTTACAAACACACTGTTAAGTGTGACCTTGTTAGAGGGTTTTATACATAGAGGTTGTCACTTAGTATCTGGCATCTATTTTGCTACCATCCTTGAATCAACCTCCTTCTTAGACTATCAATAGGCTTTATGAAAATCTTTCTACCATCCTTGAATAAACCTTCTTCTTAGGCTATCAATGGGCTTTATGCAATTTCAATGCTACTTTCATGAATCAACCTTTTTGGCAATCTGTTAGGATATACCTCAATTATAGAAGATGATTAAGTCTTGCTCTATTAAGAGACTTGATGCTTCAATGGTTAAACTGAAACATTATGACCTATTTCTAATGCAACTTAAATTATAGATTTATAGATCTATTTAAGTACAATACCTCTCTGATCAATGTATCAATTCAATTCTTTATGCTCCACACTTTCTACTCTGTGATGCTGTGCTTCACTATTCATCAGTGTCTGCAGAATTCTTTAGCTCTCCTTCAGCTTGATTGATTAGAACTGTATGAAGTTATCATTCACCAGTTTCTCTTCAACATCCTCTTTCTATTCACTCCCCTTCCATGTATTTCATTGATTATGATTACAGAAATAAATTATGCTTGTCTCTTATATAGACATGATATTTCTTTATTCTTGATTCTTGATTCTTGGCGTGAAAAACAATCTAGCCAATCTGATTTACAGCTTTAACTCCTGATTTATCTCGTAGTTATCTTCTTGCTAACTGTACAAATCTTCTTTAAATAAATTACTTAACTCTGGTTGAATAAAACAACCAGTTAAGTCTATCCATAAGCTCTGCCAACTAGATATTGTCATTTTTTGAACTCTCTATTCTGTCGGTCAACTCTGCAGTTAGTCACTGGTGACAATTGCCAGTTTCGTAGGTGTAACTTTAGTTAGCTTAGGGATCTCCGTCCGTCGGGCATCATTGGATTTTTCTCCATCGGGTATCACCATGATTTTGCTTCATCGGGCAACACTGTCATCTGCTCATCGGGCATCACTGTGACTTTTTTCTTTGCCTTTACCGATGGTGCGCACTCCGTCGATGTTGTCTGTCACTTAGTGAATACTTGACTTTTATGCATTGCTGAAAGCATAATCTCTGTTCCATTGATTCTATGAAGTCTTTGGAATTATGTACATGACTGTATAGATGATATCAAGTTGAAATCAATGACAATACAAACCATTAACTAATTTAATGTCTTGCATCATGTTCAACTTAACATTATCAAACATTCAATCAGTTACATGTCATCAATCTCTCCCTTTAGAATCGATGGCAACATACTATATTATCACACTATACTATTTCTAATACAATATGAAATACAATTGTTGAGATTCATCAAATTACCAAACACTTTGTTTTGATAATCGATAAAAATGTCTGACCGCTAGTAAGCTCTGTGTTAGCTTAGATTTGATTCTTGAAGCTTTCTGTGTATCTTCTTCTGATGTGTTGTGTTCTCTTTTTGTGTCAATTTCTCTCTTTTGAGTGTTCTTCTTCTTTGATGTCTCTGTCTTTTGTCAGCAACTCTCCCTTTGTATATGATTCCTTTATACACATTCTCTCCCTATGGATATGATCTCTCCCTATTTGGAGTAATCTGATAATGAATAATTTCTTGTGATAATATGGATACATTCTCTCCCTTAAACAACAATGCCAAACAAATATTTTATAAATATCTGACATTCATGTCAAACAATTATTTTCTTCTATCCATAATATATTCCTTGAATTTCCCTTATCCATTAGCAATACAATAATATGCTCTTGTGCTCAGTTCTGATATATACCTTTATGTATATAGATGTAGCTTTGAAGTTCATCTTTTTGCTTGCATCAACATGAATTATATTCTGATAATATATAGGCTGATGCAGCCTTCAGTCCTTTACTGACTGGTAGACAAGGGTTTGACCCTAGTCTCTTTCTCAAGTACTCAAATGTATCCTTGGGCAGTGGTTTGGTGAAGATATCAGCCAATTGTTCTTTTGATTGTACATATTCAAGTATCACCTCTTTTTCTTGAACTTGTTCTCTTAAATAATGATACTTGATTGCAATGTGTTTAGTCTTTGCATGCATGACTG
>MU226057.1:1403325-1430188 GCA_018584345.1 Thuja plicata | reverse complement strand
TATATATATATATACTTTTCAATTTAAAAATTACTAAAAACCATGAATGGAACTTTATAATAAAAGTACAAATATACATGCTCTAATTAAAAAGTTTCTTAATTAATTTAATAAACTAAATACTAATAAATTAAAATTAATTTGAAAATTATTAAAAAAATTAATAAACTAAATAACATGTAAATTTAACCTAAATTAAAAATTATTATTAAAATAAATAAATTAACTAACAAATTAGTTTTATTAAATTTAAAACAATTATTAAATAACTTAATTTTAAAAATATTAAATATTACTTAAAATATTTAATAACAAAAATTTTAAATAAAAAACCCAGTACTTTTGGGGAGGGAAAGCGGGCCCCACACGCTTCCCCCCACCCCGCCTTACAATATGGCAGTTACAACTGCCATTGGTAGTCCGAACTGCTGTAGCAGCTCGGCTGCCACGACATCCACGCTGCCTTATGACAGTACGGGCTGCCAAGACAAGCTTGTTGCATACAAAAGCTAGGCTGCTATCATGGCTTGGCCCTGCTGCGGGGGATGGTGGGGTAGGACCCATGTCCCCCAAATTAATTTTTTTTTTCTCATTTTTTGTTTTCCATTTTTTTTAAGGACCCACCTCCCCCAACTTAGATCCTCCATAGGGAGTTTTAAGTAAATTTTTTGATAATATAACCCTACTATAATAAAGATTTAATTTGTTCTAAAATATATATCCATGGGTTTTCTAAATACCCAGATCATCAAAAACATCAATTAACTCATAATGCATGCAAATACAAAATTACCAGTCACAATGAAGCAATTTTTTTAATAGAAAAACATAAATTACCAAGCATTTCAAACCCTACCTTAGATTCAATAATAGATCTGATCACCAAAGCCCCTTGAAGAACGAAGAATCCCAAAATCCTCCAAGCCTAGATTCGACAACAAATCCGGAGCAACAAAAGCCTGAAACATTGATCTCAAAAAATTCTTCCAAGCTTCCTAAAACAACAATATCACAAAAATGCCCAAATCACAAAAGTTTCTCCAAATCCTTCAACCTTCTCCAAAACATGTATTCTCTCTCAAATGAAAAGAAAATCCACCATAAAGAGAATCCACTTTCCCCCTTTCATGCAATCCCGAAAAACAAACACTCCACTCAACTTAGTTAACTCAACCTTCTTAATTGAAAGAAAATCCTAATTATTAAATAAAAATATCTTTTGTTGTGCAACTCCTACTTTGACAATTAAAAACAACTTGCATTTGAATTCAAATTTCAATTTCAATAATTACAATGCACAAGTAATTAAATATTTAAATCATAAGTTTATCCATGCAATTAAATATTAATTATTTAATAACGCATAAAAGCTCAAATAACTTCAAATTTAAATTAAATATTTAATTAAATCTAAATATTCAAATATTTGAACTTTAATTAACTCTCTTAATTAAACATAGGTATTTAATTAATTCTAATTAATTAAATACCTTATATTTAATATTTAATTTCAACAATAATCAATTCAATAAA
Source organism: Thuja plicata (assembly GCA_018584345.1). NCBI lineage: Eukaryota > Viridiplantae > Streptophyta > Pinopsida > Cupressales > Cupressaceae > Thuja > Thuja plicata. The sequence goes on along the minus strand of MU226057.1, from coordinate 1,428,655 downwards.
TATCATAGTAAATTAAACAAATAGAAATACAAACAACTGAGACCAACCAAAGTAAAACCCAAACACACACAAGGAAGGGATCGATGAATTTACGTCAACTAGACAAATTTGGGTAAGGTAGAAAAATTGATTCTCGTCCAACCTTAGGAAAAATAGGCTTAGGGTAGGGTTTAGGTATGACCATTAACTCCCCTCTTTACCATTGAGATGAATATACAAGCACACTCACTCCTACCAATTCAAGGAAGACGATTCCCAGTACCTGCAAACTTGACATCACAAGAAATAAGCATGTACATCTAATATAAATATAGCAAGCAATGATAGGTATCGGTTGATCATGTGGATCTCACAATGCAAGTAACTACATCTCCATCCTCTACCACATTAAACACACCAATAAGAAACTAACTCATATGATAACCATACACATGCAAGTATGGGGTAAGTAACATCACAGTTCCAGTATAAACATATAAAATAACATCATGAAAATATCATCATCATCTATCTAATCAAGACATGATATACATATAAACGTCATGATCTAAAATCACCATCCACTAAAATAATAAATGCTCACATGAAATGTAGCCTAAAAGATTTCAACAATCAACTGAAATAATAGCCTAAAAGAGTTTGATATCAGAAACTGAAAGAAAACTATAGGTGGGTATTACATCCACCCCCTAGGATTAGGCTTACTCCTAGAAGCCTGTGAAAAAATAAGGATATGAATCCCATAATCTTGATGTGTCCTCCCATGTCACCGATGACTCATCATTCGGGTCCCATTAGACGCTTACCTACTCGATGGTGTGACCCCTGAGGGTCAAATCCCACTGCTGAAGAATATGAATGGGATCCAAAGCCAGATTTCCATCCTCTACCTATAAAGCATTCCAATCAAGAACATGCACAATATCCAAAATATAGCGTCTAAGAATAGAAACATGGAAAACATCATGAACACGAGATAGGCTAGGCGACAAAGAAAGACGGTATGCAACTAGTCCTATCCTCTCTAGGATCTCAAATGATCCAACAAAACAAGGTGCCAAATTCAAACCCTTTCCATAATGGATTGGACTCTTCTATGGGCGCACCCTCAGAAAAACTCTATACCCAACCACAAACTACCTATCCACCCTATGAGCATCTGCATACTTCTTCTGTCTATCCTGTGCAGTGACCAAATGCTCATGAATTCTCTCTACCTACTGCTCCATATCTCAAAGCATCTCTAGACCAAGGAGAATACATTCCTCTAATATATCCAAACTCAAGGGTGTATGACAAGGATGGCCATACAAAGAATGGAAAGGTGACATGCCATGGAGTTGTGACAACCATTGTTATATGCAAACTCAACTAGATACAAATAGTCCTCCCAATGAGTCTATCTATCCATGACATACATCCTTAACATGTTCTCTAGCACCTGATTAACCCACTCTGTATATCCATCAGTCTCAGGATGATACGCCAAATTGAAATTCAGTTGGGCACCAAGATCATGCTGTAATGAGGTCCAAACTGCAAAAGTGAACACATTATTTCAATCTGAGATAATCCTGTGAGGAATACCAGCTATCCTGCATGAAGACTCTGGCCACAGAAGTCGCTATGTAGGATGCCTTCAAAGGGGAGAAATGTACCACCTTAGTCAACCAATCAACATTCACCATGATAGCATCATGTCTACGAGGAGTCTAAGGAAAACCAACTATGAAATCCATCGATATGATATCCCAATTCCAAGATGGTTGAGATTTGACTGTAAAATCTCTGCTGGATGGTGATGTTCTGCCTTAACGCTCTGACATTCTAGGTACCTAGCCACAAAATCAGCAATGTCATGCTTCATACCAGACCAATGGTAGAGCTGTGAAAGGTTTGCATGCATCTTCTTCACACTAGGATGTGCCGAATAAGGTGCACAATGAGGCTCAGATAAAACTAATATACATAGATCATATGATGGTGGTACATAAATCTATCTTGTGTGACGCAAAAGACCATCTGAATCCATAAAAAAACTTGAAAATCTACCTTCCAAAGGCCTCCCTAACTCAATCTCTGACTTCACCTCCTGATACAAAGTATCTCTAGGAGGTGCTTGGAGAATCCTGCTCCACAAATCCACACTAAGAGTTAATGCTAGAATATCCTGTCTCTTATGACTCAAAGCATCATCTACCAAATTCTCCTTACCCTGAATATACTTGATCTCAAAGTCATACTCACAAAGGAACTCCATCCACCTTCACTGTCTAGCAATCAGATTAGGCTGGGTAAAGATATACTGTAGACTGCGATGACCATTGTGAAGCTCAAACTGATGTCCTAACAAGAAATGTCTCCATCGCACCAATGCATGAACCACTATTGCCAACTCAAGATCATGTGTAGGGTAGTTCAACTTGTGATCCTTGAGTTTGCGAGAATCATAAGCAATCACTCATCCCTCTTGCATAAGGACTACTCCAATTCCCTCCAACAAAGCATCAACACAAACCTTAAAGTCACCCACTAGATCAGGTACTGCTAAGATAGGTGCACTAGTCAAACACCCCTTAAGGTTTTGAAAAGCCTCCTCATACTTTTTCATCCAAACAAACTTCTTCCCTTTCCTCTTAAGAGAAGTGATAGGATATGCAACCCTAGAGAAGTTCTTAACAAACCTATGGTAATATCCAGCTAGACCCATGAAACTAAAAACCTCAGACACATTAGTGGGTGCTAGCCACTCCGCAATTGCCTATATATTTGAAGGATCTACTGAGATACCTTCACCATAAATCACATGACCTAGGTACTATACCTACGACTGAAAGAAATCACACTTTACTGAGTTGGCATACAACTGTTTGTCCCTAAGGCATTACAATACTTGTCGAATATGCTCTTCATGCTATTCTATGGATTTAGAATATATCAATATATCATCCAAGAAGACAAGAACAAAGTGATCTAGATACTTATGAAAAACCCCATTCATCAAGCACATGAAAATAGATGGAGCATTCGTCAAACCAAATGGTACCACTGTGAACTCATAGTGCCCATAGTGAGTGTGGAACACATGCTTGTGGATATCTCCATCCTAGATACATAACTGGTGATACCCTAATTTTATTGGATTTGATGAAAAATATCAACCCACAAGTCCCAAGAATTAATTAATAAAAGAATTAATTATTATATGCCTAAATTTTAGCTTAAGTAAAAGAGAGATAATAAGTGACTTGATAATTAAATCGATATGATTTAATTAATAAGTGGAATCACTTTATTACTCTAACAAATTTGAGATCAATCTTTGAGAACACCTTGGATCCCTTTATCTGATAAAAAAGGTCATCAATCCTTGGCAAAGGATACCTATTCTTGATCATTACCTTTTTCAACTGTCTATAGTCAATGCACAAGCAAAAATGACAATTGCTCCCCAAGGAGAAAAACTAGGTCAAATGCTTCCCTTTCCCAACAATTCTTTCAACTAAAGTTTCAAATCACTCAAATCATGATTATTCATCCCATAAGGAGCTCCAGAGATAGGTTCTTCTCCTGGAACAAGATCAATACAACAATCTATGTCACACCATGGTGGCATACCTGGAATCTCACTCAGAAAGACATCTATAAAATCCTACAGAATAAGATGATCAAGGGTCTTGTCATCACTCTCCACCTCATCTATCTCATTCATAGATACAACAAACACTTGGAAACCCTTTCACATACATCACTTAATTTTCATAATGGATATCAAACAAAGATATATGGGACGTTGAATTCCCACAATCTGACAATCTTTGCCCACATCATCCTTGTATTGGATAGTATTCTATCTACAATAGATGTTAGGCCCATGAGATCCCAACCAATCCATCCCCAAGACAACCCCATATGACCCCAAAGGAATCAAACAAAGATCAACTAAGGTAATGAATTTACCTAAATTCAGCTCGCACTTACAGACCAAAGAATTTGTGGCTACCTTAGCCGAAGAAGCCAACTCCACTTGCCATCCTATATCTTGCTTTGCATCCAGTAGCCCACATCGATCTACTAATAAAGGATAAATAAAAAAATTTGTAGCTCCAGAATGAAATAAAACAGAGATAGAAATACCTTGAATAGCACCCAAAGTCTCTACTACTGTGCCCTAGTGTTCTGCCTGATGGTGATCCACAACAGAAAACACTCTATGAGATCGTCCAACATCTCCTACCGTAGGCTTAGAAGTTTCTGACCTCTGTCCTAAATACTGAGCTACACACTGAGGAAAATTAACTACAATATGACCAAACTATCCACATGTAAAGAATCCAGTCCCTCTACTATTACCTCTCCCAATGGAGGGCGCACTTGAATGCTGGTAACTACCTCTGCTGGCACTTTTTTGTGCACTCTATGTAGGATGAGTGGATTGATTTTGTTTGAAGCGCTGACCATTATAGAAGCTCTTAGAATGAGATCCACTCCCCTAATTAGGAGGATGAGTCTTCTTCTGCTACTGGTTCTGATTACATCTGAAGAAGCTAGGTGGCTTCTTGAAGTTTCTAGTGCTCTATGACTAGTTACCTTTGAACCCTTAACCTGATGCACCGCCTGACTGAGCACTAAACTGACCACCATGACCCAAGGAAAATTTCCCCTCTATAAGAGTGTCTTTAATGACCAAAACCATGAGGGTCATAGGATTAAAGAGCTTAACTCATCAATAATGCGAGAATTAAGCCCCCTAATAAAATTTTTTATCATAAGGGCTGAATCCTTTTCAAAACCTGCATACTACTTAAGCTTGAAAAATTGACACTCATACTCTTTGATTGACAATGTAAACTATCTCAGGTTGTGGAACTCATCCGCTCGGTGCTGCCTCCACTAATATGACAAGAAGCACTCTCTAAAGTTCTCAAGGAACAACTCCCAAGTAACAGTATCCATGTGGAGCCCTAACTTCTCCTCTTTGATTTTCCACCACACTACTACAAAATGAGAGAGTTGCATCACCGTATACCTGGCCTTAGTATTTCTACTAAAGGGGTGCATGGAAAAAATCCTCTCCAAGGTAGTAAGCCATGTCTCTTCTTCAGATCCTGATCCTTTCCCATCAAAGGGAGTAGGTCATTCTCTCATAAGATCCCTCATGTGGTTTTCTGCCACAACATCAGGACCAACTGTGATGGTCCTCCTTTGAGGACTCCTAGACCTCTCCCTCACCCTCTCCTCTCTCTAAGAGTAGTGAAAGGCATTCTTCTCTACTCTTCCTTTCTCAGGACCATAACGATTCAATATCACGTGTAATAATTATCTGGTTCCTATCTCCTCAGACTCATCCTGATGTTCCTCTCTCTGCTCATCTCTATACTGCTGATGATCAATTTCTTGTCTGACACTCGTAGAAGGGCTATGTTTCCCACCCCACAAATGATTACCAGATCGACCTCTACCATGACCTCTAGCATCTCTAGACTTAGGCATGATTCCTGAAGCAACCAAAGATCCATACAAAAACTCACAACATAGCTCAAAAAAAAAACCAAAGGATAAGAATAACCACAAAGCAATAATCTGAAAAGCAACAATGTTGTATGTCTATGTTTAGTTTCAAATTCAAGCTATACAAAACCTAATGAGCATACAATTACTAGAGTTCCCAAGGTAGAAACTAGGGCTGTGATACCAAATGTAACACCCTAATAGGGAACCCAAGAGAGATTAACCTAAAACATGATACTGATCTGAATTATGAATCAGATTACAATACCTGGTGTGATACCTGTGGTATTGTTGAGTTCAAAATAAAAACCATAAGACTAACAACAAAAATACAAGCCAAAAAGTAATCCATTCTCTTTGAAATTGGAGTTTATACAAATATGATGGATTCCAAGGGTCACTCGAATACCTTGGAAATGAAATGAAGAGTCATCATAATGTTTGTTACAAATAAACTTATTAAAACTTCCAAAAAATTTCAAAAAAATATATAAAAATTTAGGCCTACTTGGAGAAGGCATAACTTTCTAGTCCTAGGTCCAATTTGTGAACTATTTACTTTGTTGGAAAGATAATTAAAAATTTTAGACCCAAAATTGGGAAATAAAATTGAGGTAGGAGATCATCCCCAAAATTCCCTGAAGACCTTCCAAAATGCAATTTACTAAGACATAGAAAATACTAAAAAATTAGATTTCAGTTTTCCCAATTCAATACTGATCATTCCTCCCGCCTTGAGAGGCAATGGGCCCCATTGCACTAACCTACTACAAAAAATGAGAAAATTGTGCTTCAATTTGTTCATTAGTTAACCACTTTCCTTGATGAGGATGCTGACCAGCTCAAACCACCTGATAAAGAGGAATGTTCTGATTTCTCAAAGTCTTTAAAATGATTTTAGTAACATGGTCACACTGGACTGGAATAGTAGTAGATAATTATGTAGCTTGAAAGTGTTTAGTATCTTGGGAAATGTCCAACAAAGGAGAAAAATAGGGTCTCAACAATTCCACATTGAAAACTGGATGCAGGCCCAAGAAGGATGGCAAGTTAAGTTCAAAAGAATTCTCACCAACTTGCTTCTCAATAGTATACGAGCCATAATGAAGAGGATGAAGCTTCCTATTTGGTCCGTGAAGGTGCTCTTTCTGAAGATGTAACCATACCTTGTCACCAATCTAAATGTGATGAGGAGTTCTATGTTTATCATGCCTTTCCTTATACTTCTGATTACTTTGATCCAAAATCTCATGAACTTGCTGTTGTAGGTGTTTAATGCTAGCAATGATTTTTTCTACTTTATCTACCTCCTTGTCAACATTTAATAGACTATTAGATTGCAAAACTGGCAGTGCTACATCCATAGGTGCCAATGGATGATACCCAAGGAAAATCTCAAATGGACTATGCCCTGTAGTACTATGGAGTGCACAGTTGTAGCTATGTTGCACGTAGGGTAAGATTTCATCCCATGTGCAAGGATCTTTTGAATGATACATCTGTAAGATATGAATGATAATTTGATTCACCACTTCTGTCTGCCCATTTGTTTGGGGATGGAATTCTATGAACTTTGTCAACTTTGTGTCCATTTTAGCCCATAGTACAGACCAAAATTTGCTAATGAACCTGCTATCCCTATCAGAAATAATGATTTTGGGCAAACCAAAATGAACCCAACCATGTTCAAAAAATAACTTGGCAGTCTCTTCTGTAGAAATCATCTTTCTACATGCTACCAAGATAGCCATTTTAGAAAACCTATCTACCACAACATATACACAATCATGCCCCCACCTGGTAGTTTGAAGCCCAAACATAAAATCCATTGAAACAAACTGCCATGACTTATCAGGAATAGGTAATGGTAAGTATAGACCCAACTTACGGTTTTTTGGCTTTGCAATTGCACAGGCTGCACAAGCTTGTATATATGAAACTATATCCTGCTCCATTTTTGGCCAATAAAATACTTTTGAAGGATAGCAATAGTCTTACCAATACCAAAATTTCTTACAACACGGATGTAGTGAGCTTCCCATATCATTTTCTTTCATTCCTCAGTGGGTACACATATATGGCCAACATGGAAAAGCAACCCATCCTGCAAGTGAAAATTAGAGATACACTTTCCTTCTACCAAATTACTATAGAGGTTAGAAAAATCAGGGTCAATACCATATAGTTGTTCCCATGTGGATGATTGATAACCACATGAATCCAACACCATTGTCAAACCTGCAATTGGAGGCCTACTGAAACAATCTTCCACTTTGTTACTGCGTCATTTTAATGAAAAATGTTGAGGTGAAATTGTAGTAGATAAGCTGACCACCTTTGATGTCTATCATTCTGTAACTTCCCTTGTGTTTGCAAGAATTGAAGAGGTTTATGGTTTGTATGTATAATAGTTTCCTTTCCTAGTATATAATGTTTCCATTGTTTGCAAAACTGAACAATAGCATACAAATCCTTGTCATAGGTGGGGTACCTATGTACTGTATCAATTTTTTTTTACTATGATAGGAAACAGGATGCCCATGTTGCGTGAGTACTACGCCAAGAGCAGAATCAGATGCATCAGTTTCTATCTCGAATGATTGTTGCAGATCTGGGAGGACCAGTACTGGTTCTTAACATAATATTTTCTTTAACTCTTCAAATTCTTGTTTCTTTGCCTCTGTCCATTGAATTTTTGCTTGTGCTCCACCCCTTAGTGATTTGTTGAGAGGCCATGATATATGTGAGAAACCAAAAACAAATCTGTGATAGAAGTTGGCTAAACCCAAAAATTTGTGAAGCTCTATGAAAGGTTTAGGAGATGGCCAATCTATGATTATTTGAATCTTTATTGGGTCAAAATTAACACCCTTAGTATCAATGATATACCCTAAGTATTGAATACTCTGCATACCAAAAGAGCACTTCTCAATGTTTGCATAAAGTTTGTGTTGTTGCAGAGTTGAAAGAACTTGTTCAACATGCTGCAAATTCTCAGACCAAGTCTTGCTAAATATAAGTATGTCATCCAAATAAACAACCATACAAGAATCAATGAATGGTCTAAGAACATCATTCATCAACCTCATAAATTTTTTTGGGGCATTTGTTAGGCCAAAAGGAATAACCAACCATTCAAACAAACCTTCCTTAGATTTAAATGCAGTCTTCCACACATCTGTTGGATCAATTGATACTTGGTGATATCCAGATTTCAAGTCAATTTTTGTAAAGAACTTAGCCCCCTAAGTTGGTCCAACAAATCATCAATTTGAGGGACTGTATATCTATTTTTCATACTAATTTTGTTCAATTCCCTATAATTAATACAAAGTCTCCATGTCCCATCTTTATTTTTAGCAAGGACATTGGAGTGCCACAGGGTGAAGCACTTGAATGAATATGTCCTTTCTGAATTAACTCTTGAATTTGTCTCTTGATTTCATCATTTTCCAAAACTGACCTTCTATATATTGGCTCATGTGGTAGTGGTGTGCCTAGGATTAAATCAATAGAATGCTTGAATTGACAGTGTGTTGGAACTCCACTGATGATTTAAACACACTATGATATTCTTTCAAAATTTTATCCATCTGATTTTTCTGATTTATTGTTATGGCTACCTTAGCATGTGTATTAAGGACAACCAACTTTGTTTGTTCAAGGCGAACCATGAGCAGAAAAAAATCTCCATTTTGAGAAATCAAATATTTACATTGTTTAGCACTAATCAAAGAAGCAGTTTGTGTTGGACATACCTCTAGTATTCGATACCTTTTCCCACCAAGCTTGATTGTAACAGTACGTGTCTTGTATTCATACACTCCATGCCTTTGATACATGTAAGGTTTCCCCAACAAGACATCACATACATCTAGCAATGCTACATCACATATCACTTCATATTCCTTGAAAGGCTTTATTGAATATGGTAGCTGACACAACTAATTTATTTGAATATCCTTTCCCTCATTTAACCATCCCATATAGTATGGTTGTGTGTGTCTTGTCACTTTCAAATTCAATCTTTTGACTGTCTCCCTAGAAATCAAATTCTTTTGGCTCCCACTGTCAACAATAAAATGTAAAGGATTTCCATCAACCCACATCTGTGAAATAAAAAGTCTCTCTTCATCTTCACGATGCATTACTTTAGTAGTTGCAACTATGGCATATGGGTCTGCTTCTATGAAAAAATCATTCTCCTTTTTCTCAGAAGTATCTATTGGTGATGATTCAGATTCAACTTCCTCTTCTCGTATTTCTGTCATGAGAATTTTAATACTTCTACAATCCTTTGTATTATGGGTTGGAGAATTATGCATCTCACACCACATCCCTGTATTTGTCTATCTTTTTTGCAGCCCACCATGTGTTCTTAGGTGAGTTTGAGTGAGGTTCCTTGGTCACATGTTTTCCTACAGATTTATTATCACCTTCAACCCTTGGCTTATTATTTTCAAAGTAGTCCCTCTTCCCTTTATGCTTGGATTTCTCTTCAATTTTGGTAGCATATTTAGAGGTAGTTGCCAATGTATCAATATTCAAAAATTCCATCTCTATTTGAATATAAATGTGAATTCCACTATGATATTTTAGAATTCAATGCTTCTCTAAATCCTCAATACCAAGTTTTGATGAAAGTGAATGGAATGTGTTGGTGTAATCTTACATAGACTGATCCCTCTTCTGTCGAAGAAGCTTCCATTCTATGTATTTCTGTTCATAGACATCCTTAGGAAGGTATGCTTCTTTTATGTATTCCATAAATTCTCCCCATGTGGGCTTCTTATCAAGAGATATTTCCAAGCCATTCTCTTCAGATAATTGTCATTCTTTATTTACTAATTTGGATTCCTAGGATAATTTCACATGGGTTTCAACTTTGAGGGGAACAAACATTATTTTTTCTGCATCTGAGAAATTTTTACACAAAAATATCTATCCAATTTTGATAACCAGTTATCAACAGCTTCAGCATTGAATTTTCCTTCAAAATTTGGGATGTCAAAATTTACCTGCACTTTGAAAGGGGTATTCCATGAAATGTTGTTATTGATTCAAAGGGTTTTTGATTTTTTAGGAGTGAAAATTGACTCATTATCTCCTCTTGTTGCTTATTTAAAGCCTCTTCCACCAACTTCTTAATTGCATCATCTGACATCTTTGATCGTGTGTGCCTCAAAGGTGGATAGTTTGACAAATATTGTGTATCCAATCCTAATATTTGGTAGGAGGACCTTGTGTAAATTGGTATAAAGGAAGGTTACCGCTCTGATACCATTGATCTAAATTATGAATCATATTACAATACCTAATGTGATACCTGCGGTATTGTTAAGTTCAATATAAAAACCAGAAGAGTAACAACAAAATTGCAAGCCAAAAAGTAATCCATTCTCTTTGAGATTGGAGTTTATACAAATATGATGTATCCCAAGGGTCACTAGAATACCTTGGAAATGAAATGAAGATTCATCATAATGTTTATTACAAATAAATTTATTGAAACTACCAAAACATTTCAAAAAAACTATATAAAAATTTAGGCCTACTTGGAGAAGGCATAACTTTCTAGTCCTACGTCCAATTTGCGAACCGTTTACTTTGTTGGAAAGATAATAAAAAATTGTAGACCCAAAAATAGGAAGTGAAACTGAGGTTACCCTTTCCAAAATGAGATCGTCCCAGAAATTCCCTGAAGACCTTCCAAAATGCATTTTACTGAGACATAGAAAATACTAAAAAATTAGATTTCAGTATTTCCCAATTCCATCTTGATTAGATACTAAGTTTGATGGACAATTTTTTTATATAAAATTTTTACATAATAAGACATACATTAATGAGGAAGCAATTACCATTTACCAACATAAACAAATAAAAACATAGATTACAAAACTCAAGGGTTCCATGATGTAGAATTACATAAGAGTAAAACTCAACTAAATAATCATAACAAAAGATTTAATATTAATAGATGCAACTAATACAAATTAGAAAATAATAATTACAAATCTCATGGAAACCATGAGAACTAAATAAACTCACATCCTCTACACATGTCATATTTTATGTAGTAATCACTCTAACATAGATATGATGCAATGTCCATATTAGGTATCACATGTGATACACTAATACAAGATTACAATAAAAGGAATGATAAGAACAAAAACACCAATGAAGAATCATAAAGATATCTACTACAGAAGGATCATCTAGCACTGGAACAAGGACATCAAATCTCAAATGATAAAGAATCACTACCACCCGTCCGTGTGGAACTATAAAAGTTCACCTCACCATGCTGAGGAGATAACAACAGACCCCACTTGGCTTACCAAAACCAAAGAAGGAAGTAACCACTAAGAAAGGGGACCCTAATAGCTCTTTACCTGTAGGTGTGCTACACATAATTCAAGGTAAGAATCAGTAGTCCAGAGGCAACCGACACGTGTAGGAAATCTAAGATGTATAAAAATCCTTCATTTCCTGAGTGTCATTTATTGATCTAGATGCCTAATTCTGAGAGAAACCTTAATTAGATAGTAATCTTGATTACTACAAGACAATAATTCGATTTAAATTGTTCGCTTTGATTTATTTTCTAACACTAATAATTGATGCAATGAGTTATTGAAGTGTTTATGGCTGCAGGATTATAGGCATATTTTTCATCATTATTGTTGAAATTGTGCTTGCAAGTTCCAGACACTAGAGAACAGTCTCAATTTCAAGAATAGTATTTCATTTTTGGGAAACCTTACTTTGTTTATTCTTTTAGGGTCTCATTTTCCATTCATTTTGTCTCATTTCCGACTATATTTCTTCATTTTAGGTAAGAACAAAAGGTATTACAGTCTCTATTTTGTCAATCATTTTTTGTCTCTGGGAGAAGTTTCATTCCTGTGATTCCTATTTTTTTTCCTATGAATTTTCTTTGTTTCTGATAAATGTTACTTCATTTCTAGTAAATAGACTTGTTTTTGGTAATCCTCATTTTTTATTTTTGGTAAAGCACATCGTCTTTGGTCACTGTTTCTTCATTTCTAGAGTAAATGGGTAGAACATTAAGGTTTTCAATCTGAATTTTGAATCTAACCTTTAATCAATTGATGTTTTTGTGTTCTAATATGATCTTATTGTGCAGAATAAGGATTTAACAAGTTTTTGCAGGATGATTATCGAAGATTATATCAAACTCAAAAAATACTAATACAATTTGTGGTATAGGCTGCTTAAGTCATCTTCGAGAAAACATTTTTCTTTCAATAATGTGATTTCTAGGCACCTAGATCTAATTAGGGAGAAACCATGTAATTAATTTGGTGGATATTAGGGGATTATGCTCTTTTCCTTTTAGGAAAATCAGAAACCTTGACATGTCCATTTAGTCTTTTGCAAGTTATCTTTAGTAAATAAATTTGTGCTTGATGTACTTGGGAGAAATGACTTGAATAGAAGAGTATGTTCATTTCCCGTTGGAAAAATTAGAAATCTAGACCTCAAGTTGCAATCCACTTTTCATTTTGTTCATTACCTTTAGAGAGCCTTCTGTTGAGGGAAAAATATCATAGGAATGAATCAAGTGGGAACAAGGAAAATCCAACCTCTTCCAACCCACTATAATCAAATCCTTCCTTTGAGATTAAAGTCCCAGGAGACAATGATAGTTCATGTCTAGTATTCATGGGACTATAGGTATTAATCACGTTGGCAAGTGATCAATTTTGTATGATGTGATTCAATTTTTGGTTGTCATTGATGGAAACAAATCTGGCTTATTGATTGATTCCTTTAAAGTTAAGTTTTGGTGACTCTGAAATTGGCTAAGTATAGAAGAAGAAATATAGAGGTATTTTGAGTATCAAAGATTGAGATCAATGAGTTACGGAAAGTGAGCTTAGAAGAAGATAGTATGGGGTATGTGTGACCTCCAACTAAGATTGATTTTTTTTGGTGATGTTTACAGTAAGTTAGAGAGATTTTAAGATAGACAGACATCAATAGGATAATGATACAAAGCAGCTGGACAAAAGCGATGATTCAGGGAGTATGATGTGGACTCCTGGAAATCAGATTTGGATTATTATTGTTGATAACATATATTTTGATTATGTAAGAGCGCCGACTATGCATTTGATATTTTATTTATTAAATTTATTTTGTAATTAGAGCCGACTATGTAATATTTGTATTTGAGAGCCGACTTGGTAAAGAAAAAATATATATATGTAAGATCTTTTTGTTGAGAGAAAAAAAAGACAACAAAGTTTTGGATGTGATATGCGAATGGGAGAATAGGATGACATAGATCATTGAAGAAATTTGACTAGAAATATCTAAGCATTAGAGATTCTTGTTTTGTTCATTACTGAGAACATTTTGTAACAAAACTATATTGTAAGAGATGTATGCTCAGTTGGCCCCAAACAGGGTGTTGTATACCTTTAACAGGGTTGTTATTCCTCTAACAAGGAATTATACTATGTAATATTTAGCTCTTAACAGGGCTAGGTCTCCTAATAGGGACACTATACTTTAGTGCATTATTGTGGGTACCATCCCCATTAGGGTTTTCCCTTGGCTAGGGTTTTCTCGATAGAAAATAATGGTGTTATGAGTACTATGTTATTTTCTTATGTTCTTTTCATTTCTGCAAGCTTATGGATTATTTTCAATTGGTTGAAAAGTTTAATTAAGTGCTGTAATACTGATTCACCCCCTCTCAGTATTACCTAATCCTAACAATTGGTATCAAATATTTTGGCCCTTGGAGAGAAAGTCTAATAGCTTAAGAGAGATTAGAATGGATTTAGATAGTTTACAAGAAAATTTGATGCTGCACTTTAAGACCTTGATAAAGCAAAGGTAGAGAATGGAGAATTAAGATTCAACATGTGAAGAGTGGAGAAATTTATAAAGAAACTTAGAGACCAGCTTGAACTTTCTAGAAGTGAGAGACATGATCTTGGGGTTAAGATAAAAGAAGATTCAGACAAAGACAATTCAGATCAGATGAAGCAACTTGAAGAAGAAAATGAAACCTTAAAGCTTGAGAATGAAGCCATGACTAAAGAGACTCAATTACAAAAATATGCTAAGAAGAAGATTGAAGAAGCTTTAAATAGTGAAAATACTTTGATAGAACAAATGAGGAATGAGGCTACATCTATAAGATCAAGTATCTAGAATTGGAGAAATACAATCAGATCATAAAAGGTGAACTTGTTGAGGCGAAGAAACACATTGAGAAACTTCACACTAGCAATGATTTGATCGATGAACAAAGAGACAGACAAAAACCTAAAGGTGATATGACTGGTGTTGGATTCAATGAAGTTGAATGTTTGAAGAAACAAGAAGAAAAATTTGATGCAAAGATTGATGCTGAAAAACCTACTATTGAAGAACCTAGAGAGCAGATCAGACCCTTCACCGGTAGATGCTTTGGCTGTAACATGTTTAGACACATGAAAAGAGATTACAGAGGTAATTCCCCTTTTAAGACCTTTTCTAGTTATTGTTTTATTTGTAATGGATATGGGCACAAGAAAGTAGAATGCAGAAAACCTAATCAATCTAGATATAGACAAGACAATGGAAGAGAACCTATAGTGAAACGTACATGCTATAAATGTAATAATCTTGGACACATTGCGAAGTATTGTCAGCTGTAAGTAAATCAGGAAAGAAGACCTCCTATATGTTATAAATGAAATAATCTAGGTCATATAGCAAATTTTTGCAGGTATAATGGAGAAAACAACAGAAGAGTACCACCTCTTATGAATACATAGAAGAATGGAAATGATATTGGTAAGAGTGTTGTAGATTTAAAGAATTATTTTGACAATTGTTTTAAGAAAGTAGAGGATAACAAAAGTGGTAAGATATGGAAGATCAAAGAGACAAGTGAGACATTGGTTCAGGGAGAGACAATAGATGCTAATGGATCTTCACCTGATGGTAACAAAGAAGAATCGACCTAATTGGCCGATCATGGACTTAGGAGGAGCATTGGATGAAGATATTAGAATATATCCCACCCCTGATTTTGTGGATTGAGCTCTAGTGAGCTTAGGTATGATTGTGGCTGACATCATGGAGTATATATTTAAGAGCACAACATTGAATGATGCTTATTATGTGATCGCGAGATTTATAGCCGATTGGACAACATTGAATAATGTGAACTTTTAATGACTTAACATTGTATAAAGAACCATATGATTATCTATTTCCTTACCATTTGATGAGCATTGACCCAAGGAAATCAGAGAGCAGAGAGATTTAGTCTATCTTACAATTGCCTTGCGTGATCGATTGAAGTGAAAAATCAAAAGTCAGTATGTAAGAGGTATTTATATCATCTAGCTATGGATGCACCTATTATTTATGATGTTGTAGATTGACCTAGATATAATTTCAAGAAAAATCCTTTCAAGTCTTGTGAAGAAGACCCTGAAGGAGCATTTTCTTAGACACCATATAGAGTTTTACATGTAGAAGACATTAGGGCATACATTCATTGTAAGTATGATATACTGGGTATTGATTAAATTTCTACTAAAATGGAGTATATGACTGACAAAGGTATTATGAGAGATGAATACAAAAATGTTGATCAATTGAGCATTATGAAAATTCTAGACTTATATAAATTCGACAAAGAAGAATGGTTTAAGATATTGTTGAGCATTTTCTCAGACACCATACAAAGTTTTATACGTAGAAGACATTAGGACATACATTCATTGTAAGTATGATATACTAGGTATTGATGAAATTTCTACTGAAATGGCGTATATGACTGACAAAGGTATTATGAGAGATGAATACAAAATTTTTGATCAATTGAGCATTATGAAAATTCTTGAATTATATGAATTTGACGAAGAAGAATGGTTTAAGATATTGTTGAGTAGAGTACATGATCAGTTTATTTGGATAGGCGAGCAACCTGTGAAGATTTGTAGTGAATTGATTCATGAGATTACTGGATGGGATAATACTAGAATCATTCCTGTAGCAGAGAAACATGTTAAGAAGCAAGTTGAAACCCTAACACAATCAAAATGGGATAGGTGAGCTATGTCAGTAAGCGATATTGTGCAACAAGATGTAAAATTAATTGCTATGATACTTGGTTATAGATTATACTATAGTAGTAGACCTAATTTAGTAGCTACAAGAGTTATCATGATGGCATATACAATGGTGAAAGAGAATACTAAATACAATCTATGCGAAGTGTTAGCACAACAATTTATGGAGAATGTGAAATTGATAAAGAAAGAGAGATCGAAGACCTTCAAATTTGGTTCACTATTGATGTATATGTACTTACACATTGAGAAAATATTTCCAGGCATGCACCCTAGTGGTTGGAGAAAAGGGATACCTACTGGTATACATATTTCTGATAGTTACAAAAGATATAACAACACATGTGTTGATGGTGAGTTATTTGGTATGATTAAAATTCTTCAGAGGCAGATGAAAGGAAGATACAGGATACCTGAAGACTTAGTTGAGAAGTACAAGGATACAATTTGTTTCATGGTTGAAACTGATTGTGTATGCTTTGAGGTAGTTATACTGAGGAAGAAATGGTGTTATCCTATGGGATATGAGACAAGTTATGAGGTATTAACTATGGAAATAGAACATGTACTATCATCTAAGATAGATACATCTAAGGAGAGATGGGGAACCTATGAGGAAAAATCAGCTAAAGTAAGAGAGGAATAGACTAGAGGTTTGAGGAAAAGAAAAGTAGACAACATTGTGCATGAATGTAGTATTAAGGCAGGATTCACAGAGGAAGAGTTTAAGGAAGTTAAGAAGAAGTTAGCAGAGTGATCTTCTGGATTGGCAGTTGTGAGACCTCTTCACAATATGTAATTGGATATTGAGAAAGGGAGAGTTTTGACAAGGTTTGGTTTGCTAAAGAGATTAATCACTCTGAAGCTATCAATTATTGAAGCCCACTTATCAGACATGGAGAAAAATGTAGAATCATTGGCTAACTCTATGCTAATAGAGTTGAAATAAGTAGAGACAACATCATTTGCATTAAATGGACTAATTCATGTTATTCAACTATTTCTTAAGTCATGGAGTACAAAAGTGAAGATCTTGGAAGATTCCTTTCAAGATATTCTAAAATTGGTAAGCAAGCACTAGTTTTATTACTTTTTATACACCTTTGTCATTTTTTTCAAAGGGGGAGAAGAGAGAAGAGAAAAATGAATATGGGAGAAGAGGAGAAGATAATGTATAAGGGAGAAGAGAAAAACAAAATAGAGAAAGAAGGAGAGATAGTTTTTGTTTTTTTGGAACTCTTAGTCATTTTTTTGTTAAGTGTTGCCATCAATGCCAAAGGGAGAGATTGTTGGAAAGTGATAAATTTTGTATGATGTGATTCAATTTTTGGTTGTCATTTATGGCAACACATCTGGCTTACTGATTGATTCCTTTAAAGTTAAGTTTTGGTGAATCTAAAATTGGCTAAGTACAGAAGCAAAAATACGTAGGTATTTTGAGTATCAAAGATTGAGATCGATGAGTTATAGAAAGTGAGCTTAGAAGAAGATAGTATATATGGGGTATGTGTGACCTCCACCTAAGATAGATTTTGTTTTGGTGATGTTTACATTAAGTTAGAGATATTTTAAGACAAATAGACAACAACAGAACAATGATACCGAGCTTCTAGAGAGAAGTGATGATTCAGGGAGTATCATGTGGACTCCTGGCAATCAGAGTTAGAATATGATTTTTGATAACCTATATTTTGATTATGTAAGAGCGCTGACTATGAATTTGATATTTTCTTTAATAAATGTATTTTGTATTGAGAGCCGACTACGTAATATTTGTATTTGAGAGCCGAATTGGTAAAGAAGAAATATATATATGTAAGATCTTTTTGTTGAGTGAAAAAAAAGACAACAAAGTTTTGGATGTGATATGTGAATGACAGAGCGGAGGATGACATAGATCATTGAAGAACTTTGACTGGAACTATATAAGAATTAGAGATTCTTGTTTTGTTCATTACTGAGAATGTTTTGTAATAGAACAATATTGTAAGAGTTGTATGCTCACTTGGACCCTAACAGGGTGTTGTATACCTTTAAAAGAGTTTTTATTCCTCTAACAAGGAATTGTACTATGTAATATTCAACTCTTAATAGGGCTAGGTCTCCTAATAAAGACACTATACTTTAGTGCATGCTTGTGGGTACCATCCCCACTGGGGTTTTCCCTAAGCCAGGGTTTCTTCGATCGTAAATAATGGTGTTATGAGTACTGTGTTATTTTCTTATGTTTTTTTCATTTCTGCAAGCTTATGGATTATTTGAAATTGGTTGAAAATTTTAATTAAGTGTTGTAATAATGATTCACCCCCCTCTCAGTATTACCTAATCCTAGCAAATCTTTCTTGCACAACCATGATATCTTGTATGATTCACTGACTATCTTTGAAACAGATGCCCTAAATAGACTCCATAGAGTAGAATCTTACCTGATTAACCTCTGAAAGTAGCATAATATTTTTACAAGGCGAGATGTATCTCCTAAAGACACCCACCATACCTATCTCCTAGAGTGTTTTAAAGTTGATAATACAACATTGGAAGTATCATTGTGGAGTCTCCTTTGATCGTACTCTTGATAGATATTGAGGGATACCAAGTTGTGGGAAAATATTTTGGTACTCAGCTAATTCCATAGGGATTAATATCTTTGATCTTGTCTACATTTGTGGCTATACCCATGGAAATATTGAAGAACATACATGCATTGTTAGACATTCAAGACCAAGACAAGTGGTGGTATTCTATTTTGCGTGTGTGTGTCACCATCACTTCCATAATTTACCACCTAAACACACTTGTCACATGAAAAATTTCTTATTGCTGATAGAATGTAGACTCAAACCTTTTTAGTTTCATTTCCATTCAGAGAAGTCTGGTTTCCAGTTTTAAAGTTTCATTTTCTGTCATTTTTTTTGATTCTGGTCAAGAAACTTTTTTTCTGATATCTAAAGGTTCGTTTCCTGTCAAAAATTTTATGGTTTTCTCAAGACGTCTCATTTTTGGTGATTATCTTTTTGTTTCTAGGATAAAGTGTCATTTCCAGGGTTTCTTGTTTCATTTCTAGAAAATTGTTTCATTTTTGGTAAATCTTATTTCATTTTTAGAGGAATTGCCTATTTTCTCATTTATGGGATAAAGACCACTTCTGTATAGTTTCCACAAAATCAAATCACACTCTTAGATACCCTTTTTAGTATTCTTTCAAATTGTCAAATTTGGATCCTATTGTCATCATATCTGATCATATTGGTCTTTATTCAAAATCAGTCATCCTTTGTGTCATTGTGTTGTATTATCAATCTCGTTATCCATTTGTGGGATTCTACATCAGGGATCATCAAAACCTAGACTTTCCAAAATCACATCCAATCTCTTTTTCATTCAATCAAACTGACCTTTTGGACAGGAAATACACATTTTATTAACAAATTGAACATCATCAATCACAACTTGTGATCACAGTCTAGTTATCTGGAGTTCATGGTTAACAAAAGATCTAATCGGTATCCTTTTAATCATGATCCTAACAATATAACTTTACTCACTTTTGATCTAGGAGAAACTTCAAGGATAAACCCCCTTTATGATCAAGAATCCACTAATCCAATAAATAGAGAAGATAAAACTACTCCAACCATGTCACATGAAGAGAATGAGTGGAGAGGACATCATGATCATGATCATCAAAGTGACCATAGAAATTGTAGAAATCAAGATAGTTCTGATAGTGAAGAAGAACCAATTGAACATGACTATAGGAAATGACAACAAAGAAAAAAGTTCCAAAAGATGATGGAAAGAATCCTAAATGCAAAAAAATAAAGATATTTCATGCACTTGGATTCCATGGGAGTTAAACTCCCCAAATACTTTGATGTTGATCAATTAAAAATGGGAGAAGTGGAAACACCCATATCTTATCTCTCTGAATAGCTTATAACATTGCAAATTAAGATCATTTATCTTAAGAAATCAAAGGATAAACCATAAAAGAGGTACTGATTGGATCACATATGTCATTTCTCTTTGATAGATATTTATAGATACCACTATTTCCTCCTCATGTTGAAATTCCAAACTATGATAAGTACGATGGAAGTGGTGACCCTCAAGATCATATAAAATATTTTTGTGCTCTTAGCATGGAGTTTATGCATGAAAAAACATACCTAATGAGAATATTTCCTAGAAGTCTCGAAGGTCAAGCAATGGAATGGTTCACCAAACTCTCACAGGGTATCAAGATATTTGTAGAACTTGTGAAAATATTTATCCAAAAATATTCATATAATATTCAGCACAATGTCACCATGTTGGATTTGTGTAATACTAAAAAATGAAGTGGTCAACATTTGGTCACATTTATTCAAAGACAGAGAAAGATATTTGGAAGATATCCTATAAAAATTCAAATGGATATCTTTATTAATAATCTAATTCCAGAAATGAACTATGCATTGAAAATGAAAACTTATGATACTTTTGATAAATTGGTAGATAGTTCTATTTAGGCTGAGGAAGTTCTTATGAAAAAAGGGGAGATCACACTATACAAGGAGACCAAATATTTTAACAATTCCAACAACAACAACAAAGACAAGTTCAAGTATTGGAATACGAATAAGAACATGGTGAATGACAAAGTTGTGGAAGCATCCAATGTCAAAGAAAAAATAGTTGTCTTCAATATCTTGAGTAACCTTCAAGTGGCTAAAACTTCCAATTCTACATCAATTCCTATTGGAAATAATGAATCAAAAAGAGACAAGCCTTGGTTATCAAAACCCAAGCATAATTTCACTCCTCTTGGAGAATCTCTCAAAAATGGTACTAAAGACTCTATTGGACAATAATATCATAACTTTAATAGAGTCAAGACCATGGGAGACATAAATTAAACCAAAGAGGTGGAATTATGATCATTACTTTGATTTCCAAAGAAACTAAGGACACACGATGAACAAATGCATCGAGCTTAAGCATGTCATTCAAGATTTGATAAAAAATGATAAAATCAAAGTGGATGGTCACCAATCCAAAAATTATCACAAGGCATTCAAAGAATTGTTACCTCAGTGTGAGAAAGGTGAAAGTTCAAATACTAAGTGTAATGCACTGACAGGGAACCCAGGAGAACTAACCTAAACATGACACTAAGTTAACAATATAATTTTTTGTTCCTCCATAGGTCCTACTTTAATTTTTATAGTTGTGGTTTTGGCATTTGGATTTTTGGTTTAGGTGGTTGGTTCATGTTGGTATTTTGGTTAATATATGTATGATCTTTATCTTTGGATGGTGTACCCTTATGTTGACCTTTGATCTCCAATTTGTCTTGATCTTTCCTATCCTTATACTTTTGATTTAGTCTTTCTTTTTGTGTTCCCATGTCTGGGCCTGATGTTATCTCCTCAGTACGGTGGGAGTGGACCTTTGGTTCCACAAGGTTGGGTGGTAGTGATTCTTATTACCATTAAGATCCGATGGTTCTTCTTCATGCTTGGATGATCCTTGTTGCAGCTCTATCTTCTTATTCTTTTGGAGACTTGTTCAGTTTCATGAGTTGCATATCTGTACCATATGTGTATATTGGTTGACATCCTTTTAGAGGATGTAATGTATTGTATTGTTATGTATTATTGCATACCCTACAACTTGTGCAGTGGATGTTGACTTGGTTGTATACCTTGGGTATCAATTTTATATGTGGTCTTATCATATGAGATGTATATTATTGGATTCAGTTGATGTAACTTTTATGTTAGTTCTTTATAGTTATTCTTCGTAGATTATTTTACTTAAGTAATTCTACATCAAGGAAGCCTAGAGATTTGTAACCTTTGTTGAGTTGTATTTATGTGTAGCCTTATCTTGAGTGTAATTATGTGTATGTCATGTACTTCATTGTATTGCTTCTGCATTGTAATCATTATTGTTTGTAAGAATTTAAATTTTTTAATTCTGTTAACCTAGTTTCCTGTTTAGGTTAGCTCTCTTGGGTTCCCTGGCAGGGCATTACACTTGGTATCAGAGCACACATTTCTACACTGGGAGATGTGGAAAATTTGTACGCCCATTAGTTGTCTTTTGGTTTAAAACTTAAAACAAACATAGACATAAAATTCTGATGTATTTAAAACCATTGCTTTGTAATTATTTGTTTTCTTTTGTTGTTATTTGGTTTTTGTTTTGGTTTTGAGTTGTTGTTTGGTTCTTTGGTTCTTTAGGAATCATGCCTGAGACTAGATCTACTAAAGGCCATGGTAGAGGCCAATCTGGTGGTCATGGAAGGGGTAGGGATCATAGTCCTTCCATGAGTTTTCATCAACATAGTAGGGATGAGAAGAGATATGATTATTAGTTTGACTTTGAGGAGCCATAGAATAGGTAGTTATTCTAGGTGATATTGAATTGTCTTGATCCTAAGCAGGGTAGGGTGGAGAAGGATGCCTCTAACCACTCTCATAGAGAGGAGAGGGTGATGAGAAGGTCTAGGATCCCTTTGAGGAGGACCATCATAGTTGATCCTAATGTTGTGGTAGCGAACCACATGAAGGATCTTATGAGGATAAAACCTACTCTCTTTGATGGGAAGGGATCAGGGTTTGAGACATAGACATGGATTATTACCTTGGAGAGGATTTTTTCTATGCACCCCTTTAGTAGAAATACTAAGGCTAGGTGTGCGGTGATGCAACTCTCTAATTTTGCAGTAGTGTGGTGGAAGATCAAGGAGGAGAAGTTAGGGCTCCACATGGATACAATTACTTGGGAGTTGTTCCTTGAGAAATTATGAGAGTGCTTCCTCTCAGATTAGTGGAGGCAGCAGTGAGCGAATGAGTTCCATAACATGAGATAGTTATCCTTGTTAGTGGAAGAGTATGAGTGTCAATTCTTCAAGCTCAACCAGTACATGGGTTATGGACAGGATTCAACTCTTATGATACAAAATTTTATTAGGGGGTTCAATAAATGCATTGTTGGGGGATTTAATCTCTTTGAGCCTACGACCCTCAAAGAAGTGGTCATTAAAGCTACTCTTGCGAAGATGAATCTAGCTTTTGGCCATGGTGGTCAGTTGGGGGTTCAGCCTAGTGGACCTATTTCTGGTTACAAGTGTAATCAATCATAGGGAGCTGGGAACTCTAGGAACCCTCCTATAGTTTTGAAGGGTAGCTAGAACCAACAGGGTAAGAAATTCTTCCATGGTTATAGTGGTGGTTCACAGTCGGGGAATTATCACAACTGGCAGTGCAGTATGCGTAATAGGACTGATCAGCCAATTTAGAGTTGACATCAGGATGTTAATAGGGGTAGTTTTCAATAGTCCAGTGCACCTTTGTCTAGTGGAGGTGGTAGTAGAGGGGGTTTATTTTCTTGTGGGCAATTTGGACATATTGCAGTCAATTGTCCCCAACGTACAGCATAGTTCTCAGGGCAGAAGCCAGTAGCTTCTGAACCTATAGTTAGGAATGTTGGTAGATCTCATGGAGCGTGTGCAGCCTTTGATCTCCCTCTAGATGTGTATCATGATACTATGAGTGGGGTTGCAAATAGAGGACCAACAACTAGTTTCCACATTCCTATAGTAGGTAATAATCCCCAATGTTTGAATCAGAGACCTGGGAAGGGTCTTATGGGATCTGCACCGAACCGCCTCATATTAGGTACTAGTAATCATGCCAAAGCTTCTTCTAGGAATAGTATATTATAACTAAGGATTACTTTTCCTATCATGAAGTACATTTAAATTGTCAACCTAGGGACATATACTTGAAATGGGATAGCACAATATGTGCACTAAGTTTCTCAAAGAGTCATGCTACCTATGCTGCAGGAAGTAAATATGCATGAAAGAAACCTATGCTATTTCTGTAGGAAAGGTAAACACACTTGAATACTTAACAGAATTAATTATGGAAACTAAAAACTTAATTTAAACCAATTCTATCAACCCATAGCATTCACAACGATTATCCTTGCAAGTGTTGCGGGAACATACATGAATCTAATGCTGCAGGAATGAAATAGTAAGCTCCTATTCAAAATACTATAAATGATGAAAGTTAATTTAATCTAATCTAATATAATCCACCTCCCAAGTGGGCCCCCTTGGTTGGCTTCTACTAACTAACTAATAACACAGAAGGTAAACCAAAATAACTTCATTATACTTCAGAAATAGATTACATAAGAAAAATGCACAGAACTAGAAAAGTAACTTGCTGTGCATGATGCAACAATATATTTTTCCAAAAGAATTTCTGCACTTACAAAATAAAAATCAAATACCTATATATAGAGGTTTGACACTTATTCAAAACATAAAGATAATTTTTGACTTAAATCTCACCATAGAAGAAAAAGGAAATGTAACAGCCCACGACATATGTAATAAAGTCTGGATGACCGATTCAACAGGATAATGAGCGCCAAGGAAATATAGCAGAGCTATAATCTTATATTCTCTAAGATGGTGGCTCCTCCAATGTAGCAGGTGTGTCTCTTAGTGCCATGATGATTTTTTCCATCGTTGGTAGACTTCAACGTTTCTTCTTTAATATTGTCGACCACTCTCAAGATGCTCCTTTTTCCTGGCAAGTTAGTAGCATGCAGAAATGTATACAGGTAAACTTAGTCAAATCAATCTAAATATTAGAACACACATTCTGATATCTATATGAAGTACTACAATATATATATATATA
>MU226057.1:1384011-1403133 GCA_018584345.1 Thuja plicata | reverse complement strand
AAAACAAAGATAATAAATTGTCTCATCATCTTCCATCCGGGAAGTAAAATGTTTGTCCTCAAGAATTGTATTTTTTTGCAATTCCTCTGAACTCCATGACCTCTATCCTTCCTCTTCTTTAGCTCTTAAAGGTGTAGCAGAAGCCCCTGGTCTTTTCCCATAAATCTACCCTATAGTCCTCCTACAGTTGATCAAGCCTTGTAGCATTGACATCATAAAGTGGCCATAGGAGCATAGGTGGCTGCATTATAAGGGGACACCAGAGCTTGCATCTAATCTGCTTGCCCAATTGGATATATTTTGGTGCTCAGTGGATCGCTGCCTAGAGATTAATAGGGATATGCAACTCTAATTTTTTGAGTGCTTTTGGAAGTCTATTCCACTTGCTTTTGGCGCCATCCAGGGCTCTTTAAAAAAATAAAGTAGGACATCCCCTCATATTCTGCGTAGACCTCTCCTTTGGTAGTAAAGATTTTATTCATAGTTTCTACTTTAATACTTCCATAGGTGAGGCCAAACCAATCCCGGAGGAGAACATCTCGTTTGCTGCTTTTAGCTCTTAATGGTAATGGTTTTGACTTCTCTTGATCTCTGTAGTTGTGTAACTGTCTTTCATATTTTGCTTCATTATGCATCCAAGACATCAATTCCCTTAGGTGTATATCTCTAATATATAGCAAAGGACTCCATTCAGTTTCTCTAGGGATAATGAAGTTGTGCATGTATAACTCACAGAGTAGGTTCTGCTGCCATGAAGGAAGAGTTTGATATATGCCATAGAATTCCTAGGTTGTTTTAAACTCAGAGTCTATGTTCTTTAAGGTCATCATAAGTTGAAACAAAAGGAACTATTCTTTTAAACAAATAGCATAGACTCTAGGAGGAGGTCTAAAAGTGATAATCTGATCATCCAACTTTAGGGCATGATCCATTCTTTTATTTTTCTTTTCCAATTGCTCCTTTAGGTATGTTATTTCCTTGTCTTGGTGTTTTATTACCCTTTGAATTCTCTACTTTTCCTCTTTCCACATGGTTGTTTTAAAAAAAAAATATTGTATAAACCAAAGAGGAGTGATTGCAAATTGGGTGGACCACACTCTTTTATTTGATTGTTTTTCCTCCTCTGTTCTCTCCATTCTTTCTCTAAGTAGCTGGTAAACTAGGTTCTTTTATAAGGCACTAGGGCATTATTTGAGTGGGCCGAATGATGAGGTATTTGAGCTTCTTCCTCATTGATTTATGAGGTATTCTGATGGCTTTATTGGGGGTTGTTTTGACATACAACAGGTTCAAAATCACATTTCTCATTTAAGTTTTGAGAAATATCTAGAATTTCAGGCAGAGTTGGGGAATCATCTGGAACATACTGCACATGGAGTTCTGTATCAGCTTGTTTGGGAGAAATAGATTGGCTTTATGGGGAAACTTTAGGAAGCTGTCCTATCATTCTAGGGCTTCTTCTTACAGGAGTTTCCTCAGCCTCCATAGCCTTCTTTCTAATAGCCTTATTTGGTCTCTCTACTCTAGGAGTAGCTGCTGCAGGAGCTGATTTTCTTTTCTTCCCTTTTGAAGCTGTAGGGTTTTGTGGTTTGGCTGCAGGAACATAAGTTCCTTATCCTAATTTTTGTTTTCCTTTCTTTTGGGCAAGAGTAGGTACATTTCTCACATGAGCAGGTGAAGGCCTAGTTTCTTGCAATTTTTTTGGTTCTATTTCTTGGTTGACTTTCTCAATAGCTAGTTTAGTGGGTGCTACATCATCATTGCTAGTTTTCTCAATAGGCTCAACCTGGGGTTGTAGGGTTTTACGAGAAATTTTTTTGACCATGCCATAGGAGAGGCTTCCCTAAGGGATTTCTCTACTAGAAATTTGATTAGGTCATGATGAGAGATATAATTTGCATTCCCCTTTTGGGTTTCCTCAACACTAATACTTAGAATATTATAAAATAAATTATGAACATTTACAAGAAGATTATGCATTATGTAGCTAAGTAACTTGAAATGATGTGCATGTAAATTTAAAAATCTTCCCTCACAGTTCAAATACCTAATAATGTGTGTTTCCAGCTCATTAAATGGTATAGAAAGAGACATTCGTTTGCACACTTGTTAATCTCTAGAGGAGGATCACCTGGAAGGGTAAACTGGGCTCGTGCTGACCTAGCATCATGCACATTGGGGTAATGTTCCCCAATTACTAGTAAACCAGTTACCTCTACTATTCATTCTTTTATCATGACAACCGTTAAACCCCATAAAGTAGCTTTCCCTTCCTCAAATGTATTTGTGAATTTAGCTGCTACTTCTTCATCAAACTCTATTAATTTCAAGAAATAACCCAACCAAACACATGCATTAAATCTCCTCATTGCTTTGACATCTGTAATAAAAATTCCATGAACCACTGGCTTATGTCGCTGCACCTGCCCTCCCATTTGTTCCAAATTTTTTCCTCTAAATTTCTTCTATAGCTTAAGCTTGTCAATTTTCAACTTTTCTATTTTGCAATTGATAATTACCTTATTCCCTTTAGAATTTCAATCTACTCCCCTTAAAACTATGGACCTTCTCTTGTAATCTTTTGTTGTTCTTAACATAAACAATGATGATGACACTTTAACTGAATAAATTATAACTCCAACTGCGAGTTGACACATAGTTTAATTATAGTCATTTTGGGTCACATCAAGTCTAAAAATCAGGGATAATTTGGGAATAATAGTATGACACTTGTGCAATATAGTAATGGTATTTAATGAGATAAGGCCCGTTGGTGATATTTCATGTTTGAAATATGCCTTGTAAATTTCTTGAGGTCCCCTGTCATCTGTGGTGTCCAGGCTTTTAAAATAATGGTTAACATTATTCTCATGCCTCTGCAAAGTTTGTTCTTACCCATGTCCTAGTTGAAAATGCTAAAAAGTGCCTGAACCCTCAAGTATACGTTATGACCCTATTCAAATTTGAATCTAAATACCCTAAGTGTCTTGGCAGGTTCTATTTTTGCAATGCTTTTTCTATCACTTAAGTTTTCATAAGTAGTGTATTCACGTTTAAAGGGTTGGGTTATAAAGTTGTTTTATTCTAACCACTTTAATATTTCCTAAGTCATGCCGCTGAGAAAAGCCTTTTATTTCATTGTCTTATGTGGTGAGAAAATGTTTTTTGATCGGACGGTCCGCTTAGTAGCTAAATCCAAAACCAATCGACATGTATCAATTAAGACATTAAGCCGTGGTGCCGCGTGTCCTTGGTGGGTCCGAAAGTCATAAAGCTTCTCTATTAAATAGTGGATAAGTTAAGAAAGAATCGACGGTTTGCTTAAACGCTTAAAGGTGAAATGCTTGACATCTATCAGACAAGCCATTAAGCAGTGTTGACATCTGGTAGTTATTGGACCCGGATACTCAGAGCTGGTGATAATTAAAGATCAGTTAAGTTGTTTCCCATCTGACTGTCAACTTAATGGCTTAACTATAAAGTGCTCAAAATCTAAAGAGTAAGAAATTAAGTGGTAGTGATACATGTCCTAGTGGGGCCAGCTGAGGTCGTAAAGGTGGAGTTAAAGGAGCAACATCTATGGGAAAGATCAATGGTCAGCTTAATCACTTAGGAGAAAATTAATCAAAATCTAATGGGTAAGCGATTAAGTCTGGGCAACACGTGGCACAAAAGGTGGGTCCTGTATGGCACTTAAGTCATGTTAATAAGGTTGAAAGTATAAAAGAATCTAACGGTCTACTTAAACACTTAAAGGTAAAATGAATGAAATCTAAAGGGTAAGTGATTAAGCGGAGTTGACACATGTCCAAGGTGAATAGTTGTTTCCGTGAAAATAAGATAGCCATCAGATGAAGAAAATGATGTTCAATATCTACAGCTGAAATTCAAAGTTGTCAAAATGAGTTGCAGAGAGCCATTAAGCTGTGAAATTGAAGCTTGTGAATTGATTGCAGAATGTGTGGCCACTCTAGCTGAATTCAGTTTGAATGACTGATTTGATTGAAGTCGTAAAATTTGGTTAATTTGACTTGCAGTCACAATAATTCACCAAAGTGATTCAAGAAAAGAATGGAATTGTAGAGGTAATTAGCTCCACGTGAAAAAATTTGCAGAATGGGTAAGCTTTTCTAATTCACCAACATTCAGGTTCTAAGTAAGATTTGTAGCTCAAAAGGGTTTTTAGAATTCTTGTCTCAAACAGTAACATTTGGGAATTAGACATGGGAAAGTTGATAGCACCTGGGGTGTTTATGGATACTGATTTGTTCACTCTGATCGCAAACACTTATGACAAGGTGTCTAGGGTTGTTAGGGATACCCAGGGAAATATCCTATTGACCATTTCAGCTGATGAGATGAAGCTTTAAAGGGATACTTCAAAAAAATAGGTGACTTGGTTGTAGTAGGGCCTAGAACCCCAGAACCATTCAAATTGGATTTATTTAATGGAAAAGCCAGGAAAATGTACAATGCCCTATGCCATGTTTTGGGAGAAGATGAAGATGTAACAATGCCTATCCACATAATGCTCATGGTGGTTCAAATTCTGCATCCCCACATATCAGTAGTCTTCGACTTTGCATCTTACATTGCACAACAAATGCATGAAGGTTTAGCAGGAATCTAGGACAGTAACATACTTAAACCAGTGAGATGGTATTCCCTCATGATGCACATGTTCTTGTCCAATAATGTAGACTTATTTGAGGAAGAAATGGAATTGACTAAGTTCCAGGGTAATGAAGAGTTGCCTATTCAGATGTGGAGTGCTGATCTTTCATGGGACAGGAAAGAAGATAGCTATGTTTACTTTGATAGGGTTTTTGCAACAAGGCTTAGGTCACTATTATGCAATCAAAATGCCAGGTTCAACAATGAAATGATGAGGCTTTTGAGACCTATGGAATTTTCCCCATAACTAAAGATTTCCCATAATTGGGGAGATCTAATTTTGTACCCTATTTCTATAGTGATTAGAGTTTATGGATTCAGGGGAACCCCTAATGTGCTGCCCTACAGAGTCCCTCTCAAGATTGGAATTGTAGAGATCATAAGGCAATTGGGTGGATTACATGAGGAGGCCTTAGCAGGAAAAATGAAGGGAAGCATTTTCCCTACCCTCACCAGAGCCCACCATTTCATCATAACCAAGAATGGGTGGACCCAAATCAACAAGTATTTTGAGCCCTATCACTTAGCAACATCTATATCTAGGTGTGCAGATGATGAGGACTTTATAATGGGTATGTTTAGAAAAAGAACCAAATATTTGACATTAGAGCATCAGTTCAACTACCCAGAGGATATAATTAGAAACATTTTTGACCTAGGGGACCAAGAGATTAGAAAGGAGAAGTGGATGGTGTACAAGAAGTCTTTGGACTTTGTGCACAATTTTGACAAATCCTATGATCCCCTGAAGGAGTTCTTCCCTTGGGCCAAGAAAATTGAGTCTCTAATGACTTTATTTGAGAGAATAATGTAGACCTTGAATGAGAAGAAACATAGATTAATGGAAGTTGAGCTAGAAAAGGATGATGCTATTTTAAGCAAACTTTAGCAAGGAAGAGTGGTCCCACCTGGGGATTATGTAGTGTACAAAAGGAGAGGATACACAACCATCATGACCAAAGTTGATAAACCTCCCCAGCATAAAGGGAAAAGGCCAGAAAGTGCTAGTACTCAAGAAGTACCCTCCCCCAAGAGACAAAAGGTGGAAGAAAAAGAGAAAGAGAGTGAATTGTACTCTCCTACCCAGTCCCCCATGCATTTTGATGACCAAGCCATTGATGAGCAATTGGTTCAATTAAGGAATGCAGGAGAAATTGTTGTTACTACCCAGGAGTTACAAGAAGGGATGCCAGAGTCCCCTAGGCATACAAAAGTTGACCTCACAGTGGCAGGATTCACTGGTAAGGAACTAGACCCTGTTACTAAGCAAGCTAGTGATGAATTCTTGTCGGATGACAATTTTTTCAAAACTAGGGTATTTATTCAATTTTTGTGGAGAATCCATATAGATGAATTCAATAATAAATGTTAGAAGCTATAGGAAGCTCAACCTCATTGTGCTAAGGATGATATAAAGAAAGAGGTCAAGTAGGAGATGGTCTCCAAATTTGATAAGATCACCCTGGAAGAGGGTAGAGAATTGGTTAAGAAGTAGGGAGTCCTCATACTGCCTTAATGGGACTTAGTAGATGCAGTAGTTTTTGATGCTGTCAGGAAGCAAGAAAAACCAATGAGTACTACTGGAACATAAATTGGTGTCCAGTTTAGTGAAGACCATGCAGCATTGGCCATCTGGTCATTAAAAAAGAAAGACAAAAGAAGAGTGAAGGAAGATGATGGGATTGAGGATACTAGAAACCTCATTGTCAAGAGAGTTTCTAACACCTTGGATACAGAGGCAAAAAACTTAGCCTTTCAAACAACCATTTTAAGCTTGAGAGTGGCTGAGAAGGAGAAAGAGGCATATGATAGCCTGAACACAAAATATGAATTTGTACTCAAAGCCTACAATGATGAAAGGGTCAAGTCCCTATTAAAAGATAACATAATAGCAGCTTTGGAAGGAAAGAAAAAGGTACAATTAATGCCCCAAGGGGTAATTGTTTAGGAGCCTCACCAACCCTCCTCATCTAGTCCATTTGTGACTTATCCCCCATCCCTTGCACCTTTGAGTCCAACTACCCAGGAGGCCATTGATGCTAAGAGAGCAGAGTTGGAAGTTGAAAAGAACATGCTTATCAATGAAAGATCAAGGTTAGAAGGAGAGGGAAAGAGGGATTTTGAAGACTCCCCTACATATAAAGAGGCTGAAGAATTCATGAAGAAAAGGCATTCTGACCAAATATATTCAAACCTCAAGAGATATGCTAGTGAGGTTAACCTTGCCAACCTCTATTTATTAGGAAAAAAGATTGCTAGAATATTGAATAGTCATGATGAGGGAAAGGAGCAGTGGGATCTAATAGTTGATAACTGGAAGGGGAAGACAGACCATGTCAAATCCTTTTACTCTCTCTCAAAGGAACAAAACAATATTGACATTATTCTGACAAGAACCCACAAATGTCTCAAATCGATGGTCAACTTGGACACCAATAAGAGCATGGTCATTAGAAGAGTAGAAAATTTGAGAGGAGTTTTCTACAGGGATATATATGACATGTTTCCCAATATGTTCAAAATGGATGGGAACATAAAGAATGAAGCCCTATGGTTAATGAAACTAAATGAAGCACTAATCAAAAGAACAAAAAGTATTATTACATTGGGAAATACCGACTGGTTTGTGCTAACTATTGATATTCTAAATAAAGCCAAGGTATTTTTTGAATCCTGGGAAGCAGAAATTGAGAAGGCCAATGTTGATTGGGAGGAGTTCAACAACCAAAATGATGAGGTGCTCAATTTTAGTTGGCCAGATGATGAGGTGTTTACCACTTGGGTGAGCAAATATGGTGTGGTCACTCAGGTAGCATAAGGCAGTAAATATAATAGTGACAACGAGCACCAAAGATACTGAGCTGTTGGAACAAATCAAGATCAAGGATTCTACATCACTAAGAGGACAAATTCCATATGATAAGGACCCAACAACTTTAGAGCAGCTTCAAGAATTCACACGGTCATAGGAAAAAAGATTGCATGGCTTGTAACAAAGATTTGTTATTGCCTCCGCCTGATTTTTGTCTCATCTATAAAATGTATCTTGTCCTCTAGCCTAGTCATCCAAAGCTTGTTGCATCCTTATTTTCCCAAAGGATTCCAAGATGACTAGAGCTATCTATAAATACCAAGTTGTAATATTCTAAAAGGATGGTAAAATAAAAACTGCAAAGCAGACTTCTGAATTGTGTCTGAGCTTTGGTTTTGAGTCTTTGAATGTACTGATGTCAAGTTTATATTAATGAAATACAATGGAATCTCCATTTTTACACCAATGATGTCTTTTTGTATTTGCTCTTAGTTCTTGTATGTTCAATTTGTAAGGCAATTTGAGTATACTAGTTATAAGGTAGCTATGTCATTGTTTGTGAGATGCTTTCAAGGAGAGTTTAAATCTTGTAGGTAATTGCAAAGGGTTACGATATATGCAAGAATTTGATACAGGGGTGTGAGGATGAGAGGATAGTATGTAAGGCAATCCATATGAGGTTTTGTTAATATTTCAATTAATTATCTTTGATACTTGTGTGTTTATTTTGACTCTATGACCCATGATTAGGCACTGGCCAAAATAATGACAAGTGGTTGTTATCATCAATCCAATATTAATCAATCTTTACGTTTCTATTATCTCAAATACACTTCTAGTTAATTTTATTGAATACAATTCACTTTAGTGATTCCTTAAAGAGAGAATCAATAGGTTAGCCTTCCTATTTATGAGAACTTAAAAATAAGACAGATTATAAATCCTTGATGCATTGTAAGATTCTCTGTGAATCAGTGAATCTGAAGATAGGTGCACCTGCCTGAGTTTGTGGAGCTCAAAATGAAGAAGGATAACATCCTTGTTAATTAGCCTTGTTCATGTATGAATCTGAGTTGGGAATAGAGGGTCAGACATTTATTGCTATTTGAATTGATTCCTACAAGAAAAAGAGATAACAAATTGGCGACTCTACTGGGGACATTTTGTAATGATCTAAGAGTCATGTTTATAAGAGAGTTTATCCTTGCAATTCTTAGAATTAGTTTGTTTTTCCTCATAATCATTAAAGCGACTTTCCTCTGTTTGTCTATCATGGTACACTGTTTGAAAGTCTTGGTCCTGAAAATGATACAAATCTTGTCTCAGTTGGAATAATTAGTAACTCTAAATTCTTTAATCTAACCCCTTGTCTATTTTCAAGAAGAAAATCCACTGGATGAAAAATATTTGCATTAATATGGGCAGTAAAGAATCATTTTCTTGAAGTTACCAGGTGAGGATTTATCAAGAAAAATTTATTTTCAAGTTTCATTCCGACTTATTACTATAAGAGGAAACCTGAATTAGGACAAGACACTTGATCTTTACATATATTTATCCTCTGAAAAGAGGTGGTGACTCTAACCTCTATATATTCTATTGTGGTATATTTACATATTTCAAAAATATTTGCCTATTATAAAAGATGAGTCGACAGAAGAATACCAGATCATACTTTAGAGAAAATCCTGAAATGAATGTTGGAGAGGAACTCCATACACCTCAAAGGAAGCAATGGTCCAAGAGAGGTAGTTCCAAGTATGATTCCCAACATAAATCTAAGGGAAGGGTGGAGATTCCCATTCCTGAAAGAAAATCATCTTCATCTGAAGATGCAGAACCCGTGGGGCCAACTGATGCTTACATAGTTGATGCCAATTTTGATCCTTTCAGGGATAGAGAAAATGCTGATATAGGTTTCTTCCCTGTAGAGGAAAACCTTGCTCCACTAGAAGAGACCTCTGCTGCTGAAACAACTTCATATGAATATGATAAATTGGAAGACAAAATTGTGGCTTTGAAGAGAAAAAAGAAAGAACAAGAAAAGGAAATAGCTGAAGTAGAGGAGAAACATGGACAAAAGATATATGAATTATTGTTAGAAAGGGAAGAGCTCTTAGTGGAGACTAGAAGCAATAAACTCAAGGCCAAGAGTTTGAGTCAAGAGGTTAAAAGTCTGAATCCAGAATTATTTGGCAAACTTGATGATTTGAGAAACAAAATCCCAAATAAAGCCCCAAATCCTGACAAGGGTGAATTTGAGAAGGAAGGACCTGTTATTAAACAATTGTTCCCATATGAGACTGAAAAAAATGCAAAACTCAAAATGACTACTAAGGATGCCCCTAATAAGGATAAGCAAAAGGTCACTGGCGTGACTATAGAGGAGCCTGAGAAGAATTTGACTATCCCTATAGTAGTATCCCATGTTGATCTTGAATTATAGCAGGCCAAAAAAGACAAGGAGGATTTAGCCAAGCAACTGGAGAATTTAGAATTAGAGGCTGCTACAGTAGATATGAGAATGAAGATAGCCTTTTTACATGCTACTATGAACACTTCTGCAAGTAGTTCTATACCAGTTAATCATGGAATACAATCAAAAAATCAATCTGCTGGCTCAATCCCAATCAGTCAAGGGGGTGTTCCTAAGATACTATCTTCTGGTTTGAATTCAAATATCAAGAACTCTGGCCCAAATGTAAATGCTTAGCCCAGTGGTCCTGGACCAAGAATTCAGGTTACTAATCCTAAGAAAAGTGTTCCCCCACCTATTGAACATCAAGAAGGAGCTACTGGACCAAATGGTAATAGTGAGCTGGGAAATTTCCAAAGAAGGCATGTCCACATGAATAGATACAAAGCTCTCTTCTTTGAAGGCATTCTTGGTCACCCTAATGTGATCCCCAATGAGGTAAGAGATAGAATACCTAAGTTCACAAGAAATGATGCTGTTACTTGTGAAGAACATCTAAAAGCTTTTAGTGATAAGATAACTGACTTTGAAATTGAGAATGAGGATGTCATTATGAAGCTTTTTGTTCAATCTTTAATTGAAGATGCTAGGGATTGGTTTAGAAATATACCAAATGAGAGTATTGCTTCCTGGGATGAATTTGCAAAGTCTTTTAGGGAATAGTATAGAGAGCATGTTAATTCTGGATACATGTTAAATGAGTTCAATAACATTAAGAAGTTCCCCAATGAAAGTATGGATGCTTTTAATAGTAGATTTCAAAGGAGAGGGCAAGAGGGATCTTGAAGAATCCCCTGCATATAAAGAGGCTGAGGAATTGGTGAAGCAAAGGTGTTCTGACCAAATATATTCCAACCTTAAGAGATGTGCTAGTGAGGTTAACCTTGCCAACCTCTATTTATTAGGAAAGAAGATTGCTAGCATATTGAATAGTCATGATGAGGGAAAGGAGAAGTGGGATCTAATAGTTGATAACTGGAAGGGGAAGACAACCCATGTCAAATCCTTTTACTCTCTCTCAAAGGAACAAAACAATATTGACATTATTCTGACAAGAACCCACAAATGTCTCAAATCGATGGTCAACTTGGACACCAAGAAGAGCATGGTCATTAGAAGAGTAGAAACTTTGAGAGGAGAGTTCTCTAGGGATAGATATGAAATGTTTCCCAATATTTTCAAAATGGATGGGAACATAAAGAATGAATCCATATGGCTAAGGAAACTGAATGAAGCACTAACTAGTAGAACAAAAAGTATTATTACATTGGGAAATACCGGCTGGTTTGTGCTAACTATTGATATTCTAAATAAAGCCAAGGCATTTTTTGAATCCTGGGAAGCAGAAATTGAGAAGGCCAATGTTGTTTGGGAGGATTTAAACAACCAAAAGGATGAGGTGCTCAATTTTAGTTGGCCAGATGATGAGGTGTTTACCACTTGGGTGAGCAAATATGGTGTGGTCACTCAGGTAGCATAAGGCAGTAAATATAAGAGTGACATCGAGCACCAAAGATACTGAGCTATTGGAACAAATCAAGATCAAGGATTCTGAATCACTAAGAGGAAAAATTATAGATGATAAGGACCCAACAAATTTTGAGTAGCTTCAAGCATTCAGGCGGTCATAGGACAAAAGATTACATGGCTTGTAACAAAGATTTGTTATTCCCTTCACCTCATTTTTGTCTCATCTGTAAAATGTATTTTGTCCTCTAGCCTAGGCAGAAAAAGCTTGTTGCATCCTTATTTTCCAGAAGGATTCCAAGATGACTAGAGCTATCTATAAATACCAAGTTGTAATATTCTAAAAGGATGGTAAAATAAAAACTGCAATGTAGACTTCTGAATTGTGTTTGAGCTTTGGTTTTGAGTCTTTGAATGTACTGATGTCAAGTTTATATTAATGAAATACAATGGAATCTCCATGTTTGCACCAATGATGTCTTTTTTTATTTTCTCTTAGTTCTTTTATGTTCAATTTGTAAGGCAATTTGAGTATGCTGGTTATAAGGTAGCTATGTCATTGTTTGTGAGTTGCTTTCAAGGATAGTTTAAATCTTGCAGGTAATTGCAGAGGGTTAGGGTTTATGCAGGAATTTGATACAAGGGTGTGAGGATGAGAGGATAGTATGTAAGGCATTCCATCTAAGGTTTTGTTAATATTTCAATTAATTATCCTTGATACATGTGTGTTTATTTTTACTCTATGACCCATGATTAGGCACTGACCAAAATATTGACAAGTGGTTGCTATCATCAATCCAATATTAATCAATCTTTATGTTTTTTTTAAATCTCAAATACATGTCTAGTTAATAATATTGAATACAATTCACTTTAGTGATTCCTTAAAGAGAGAATCAATAGGTTAGCCTTCCTATTTCTGAGAACTTAAAAAGAAGAAGGATTATAAATCCTTGATCCACTGTGAATCAGTGAATTTGAAGATAGGTGCACCTGCCTGAGTTTGTGGAGCTCAAAGTGAAGAAGGATAGCATCCTTGTTAATTAGCCTTGTTCATGTATGAATTTGAGTTGGGAATAGAGGGTCAGGAATTTATTGCTATTTGAATTGATTCCTATAAGAAAAAGAGCTAACAAGGCCAAAGTACAAATTTGAGGTGATAGGAAATATTTATGAGTAATGACAAGGACAATTAGAAATGACATTAGAACTTAATACACTTCCCTACCCCTACAAAATGATGAAAAGTGTCCACACTTGTCATACTTGGCATGAGGTATAGAACTCGCTTAATGCCACAGTCATAGATTTATTGCAGTACTAGGTATAATTACCTAAATCTATGTGCTAAAAGTGATGAACTATAACTGATTGAATGATTGAAAATGATAAGTTGATGATCACGGAGCTGCAAAAGTTAATGCAAGACATTAAATCAGTTAATATATTGTATTATCATTGATGTCAACTTGATATAGTATGATTGGTCATATACATATTGAAGAAGTAAAGAGACAAAGGTTATGTTATAAGTAAAACATAAGAATCTAGTATACAATGAGTGACCGTGTACACTAAGCGACGGTAAACACCGATGGATAGTGCACACTGATAGACAGTGCACACCAATATACAATATAAACTAAACATCACAGTAACTGAGCAAGCATTACTAAGCAAGTGTCACCAAGTCGTTCACAAAGTATACCAAGCACAACAGTAACTGAGAATAACTGGAGTGGTCACCGAGTTAACTGAAGTTGTTACCGAGTGTAACTAAAGTCAATGACTGAGTTAACTGAAGTTGATCACTGATAAGAACTCAAGATAAAGAACGAAAAAAACACTTAGCTGGTAGGAGCTATATTTAGAGTTTCACTAATCGATTGCTTTATTATTAATGATCAGTTGAACTAAAGCAAAGAATGAGATTTAAAGCACATTTTATTCATAGATAACAAGGAGAGATTTGTGGAATAAAACTGAAGGAGAGCTTTACAGATTAAAGAAATAATGCCGAGCTTTATAGATCAAGAAGATAGAAGTATTCATGCAGATCTAATCATACAGGCTGAAGAATAGAGCCAAAGAATTCTGTAGACATCGAGCAACAAAGGACAAAGAATTCACCTAGAAGAAAGAAGAAAGAAGGTGAGAAAAGGAATTGAAGAGAATATTGATCAGAGAGGTATTATTGGACTAACAATAGATCTGAAAATCTGCAAGTTAAAATTGTATTATTGAACAAATCATTTATTGTTTCAGTTTAACCATTGATTCAGAAAATCTCTTAACTGAGTGGGATTTAACCATCCTTATTCATTTGAGATACTCAAGAGTATCAAAAGGTTTTCTTGTTGACATCATAGAAAATTCTAGGTCAAAAGAAAAACTATTTGGTTTGAATCCTCTAACAAGGTCACACTTAACAGTGTGTTTGTAACCTTTAACAGGGTTGGCTCTTCACCGAGCTCACTTCAGAAGAGTGAAAATTTTGGGTTACCAGCCCCAAGTGGTTTTTCCCTTAAAAGGGTTTCCACGTTAAAATCTATGTCAAATGTGCATTTGTTTCATTGCATTGATTTTTTACGTTACACATTACTAAAACTGGATTGGTCGGCAAACACTAATTTTAATTATTGCTACTCGGTAAAGGCTAGGAAAAGATAAACAATATATCTTACCGAGCAATATATATTTGTTAAATTTATTTAAGGCATTCATTTTGAAGGACTGAAAGATAACTGGGGATATTATATTTGAGATATAAAAGTTTGGTTGATTTTTTGGAATTATTTTTAAGGCCACTGATTCGACCCCCCTCTCAGTTATTCTAACAATTGGTATTAGAGCTTAGGCTCTTGGAAGAAAATTTTAAAGACTTAAGCTAAAGATCACAAGATGAGTAAAAGGGATGTGCCTAAGTTGTACAAAGATAAATTTGCATAATGGAAAAGTGGGATAAGACTCCATCTATCAGGTATTGGAAATGATGTTACACAATACTTGGATACTGAATATGTTGCACCTACTAGACCTCTAACTGTAGATCAATTAAGAGAGAAACATGAACACAATTCTATGATGATAGAAATTTCTTCTTCACTATTCGATGCTGAAATTGAAGATGTCAAATCATGCATCACTGCAAAGCAAATGTGGGACAAACTCAAGCTAGTACATGGAGGAGACACCAATGTGCTAAGAGCTAAAGCTGAAAGCCTAAGAGGAAAGTTTGATGACCTAAGAATGAAAGAAGGAGAGAAAATCACTTAGTATATTAGAAAAATCAAATAAGTTGTTAATGCTATCGAAGGAGTAGGAGGAGTACTTGAGGAATAAATAGTGGTAAGTAAAATTCTGAGAACCTTATTGCCTATTTATACTATTAGAGTATCTAAAATTAAAGAAATGAGAGCAGTAGAAAATAAAATGTTTCCCTTGATAGTTTAATTGGTAGACTTATTTCATTTGAGATGAAAAACTATGACAACAGTGTCTTACCAACTATTGAGTCTGCATTCAAATCTTCTCTAAAAATAAGAAAAACTACTAAAAAACACACTATGAGAAATGATAGTGAAAGTGATAGCGATGAACAAGAACTTGATGAAATTGAAGCACTAATGGCTAGAAGATTTCATAGAGGTAAAGGAAGATACAAAGGTAAATTAACATTGGTCTATTTTAATTGCAAAGAAATTGGATATTTTGCTGCTAGATGCCCTAACAAGAGAAAGGATGAAAGAAACGATGACAGATCTTATGAAATTTTTTTTGACAGAAGTGATGAACAAGACCAAAAAAGCAACCAACACTCTGAAAGAAGAGATAAACAAGACTACAAGGACAAAGAAAAGTAGGCTTGTTACCTAGTTGATAATGAAACTTAAAAATACTAACACCGATTCTGATGAATATGTTGAGGTAGTATTTGTTGCTATTAAGGATGATTCAGAGGAAGAAGAAAGGTTTGTTGAAACTGCACTCATATCTAAATTTAGCAAAAATGATATCTAGATTATTGATAGTGGATGTACTCATCACATGACTGGAGATAAGGAAAAGTTTGAAACTTTTGAATATTATATTGGTGGATCAGTTAGGATGGGTAATGACTCACCTTGCCCAGTTGAAGGAAAATAACCATCATGTTGAATAATCTAATCAGATGTGAAAATGCACATTGGGTAAAAGGACTTAACTATAATTTATTGGTTGTTTCACAACTGAATAACACAGGACACCGAGTTGCATTTGATAACAAAAAGGAAAAGATCTATAATGGAACTAGAAAGTTAATCGATACTGGAGAACAAACAAAAGGTAACCTATTCTATCTTGATAATATTGAAACCACTTGTTTATTGGCTAGAAATGAAGATATTTGGCTGGGACATAAAATTTTATATCATTTAAATTTTGACAACATGGTTAGGATAAGCAAGAAAAGAAAAGTAAGAGGCTTACTGAGTATGTCAAAGCCTGACCATGTCATGTGCAAGAATTGTCAAAAAGGAAAAATTAAAAATTCTGGTTTCAAGAGAAAAACCCACACACCTAATGCTATTCTAGAGTTATTCCATACTGACTTATGTGGACCAATGAGAAAAAAAATCTATTATGGTGATAGATACTTCATTCTATTTGTTGATGACTATTCTAGGATGATGACTGTCATGTTCTTAAAAAAGAAACTTGAAGCATTTAAGATGTTCAAACGGTATAAAAATAAAGTTGAAAAACAAAGTGGAAAAGAACTAAAAGGTTTAAGATCAGATAGAGGAGGAGAATTTATTTATGATGAATTCACTAACTTTTGTAATGAGCATGGGATTACAAGACATGTTTTTGCACCGAGAGCACCACATCAAAATGGGATTGCTGAAAGGAGGAATAGATCAATTGTTGATTGTGCCAGAACACTGATGATTAAAAAAGGCATCGCACAAACATTCTGAGAGAAACTGTCAGTACTATTGTCTATACACTAAACTGAGTTCAATTGAAGAAAGACACCAATAAGACACCTTATGAGCTATGGTATGGATAAACACCAAATGTGAGTTACATTAGAATTTTTGGAAGTTAATGTTATATATTGAAAGATGATAGAAATGGGAAAATTGACTTTAAAAGTGATTAAGGAATATTTCTAGTATATTCTACCAAAAGCAAAGCTTATGAATGTCTGAACAAATCTTCTATCAAAATCATTGAAAGTGCAAATGTTAAAGTGGATGAATTTGCTGAGAAAAATGATGAAGAAAGAAAAAAGGAACTAGAAGATTACAATACATTTGTCTACATTGAAGAACCTGACACTCTACCCGAGAAATAATGTAATGCTACCGAGTGATAGAAAAATCCAACCAAGTAACATGCTGCACACACCGGGAATCAGGAAAATGATCACAATGCTAAACTGAGTGATGAAGATCAAAATGAAGGTCAAAATGATGATCAGAATGAGGAATAAAGATCTGAACCTATACTTTCTAAATATGTCAGAAGAAACCATCCACAAGACCAGATCATTAGA
This sequence comes from Thuja plicata, assembly GCA_018584345.1. Classification (NCBI taxonomy): domain Eukaryota; kingdom Viridiplantae; phylum Streptophyta; class Pinopsida; order Cupressales; family Cupressaceae; genus Thuja; species Thuja plicata. Next base: position 1,386,162 of record MU226057.1, on the reverse strand, counting down.
GATATAAGAGTTGGAATGAGAATGAGAAGTAAGTCACTTAACACTAGATGTTTGATTTGTGATTTTGCACCAAAATCTATTAATACTACACTTGAGAATCAAGAATGGGTTAGTGTAATGAATGAAGAGATTGAAAAAATTGATAAGAATAAAACATGGACGTTAGTACCTAGACCGAGTGAAAAAAATGTCATTGGTACCAAATGGATATTCAGAAACAAGCTGAATGAGGATGGAGAAGTCACAAGAAACAAAGAAAGGCTGGTATGCAAAGGGTATGCACAAGAAGAAGGTATTGACTATGGAGAAACCTTTGCACCCGTTGTTAAACTAGAAGGAGTAAGAATTCTACTTGCTTATGCTACTTTCAAAGGGTTCAAAGTATACCAAATGGATGTTAAGTTTGCATTTTTGAATGAAATACTAGAAGAGGAGGTATACATTGAACAACCTAAAGGGTTTGTTGATCCTAACAAGAGGAACATGGTTTGTAGACTACATAAAGCCTTGTATGGATTATAACAAGCTCTAAGAGCATGGTATGAAAGACTTCACCCTTATCTCATTAGTATTGAATTTTTTAGAACAAGTGATAATAGTAATCTGTATTTGAAAGGAGACACTGATGATACAATTTTTATTGCTAAGAAATTTGTTGATGATATCATATTCTATCCTTATTCTCCTTGATAATCGATAAGCAGTAAACTGTATTTACCGATACTCAGTAAATATGCAGAGTGTACCAATCAATCCATAAATGCATATGTAGAATGTAAAATAATAAAGTAATAAACCATACACATATAACACAAGGATTTTAACATGGAAACCCTGTTAAGGGAAAAACCACTGGGACCAGTACCCCAAATTTTCACTCTTCTAAAGTGAGCCTCGTTAGGATACAACCCTGTTAAAGGTTACAAACACATTGTTAAGTGTGACCTTATTAGAGGATTTTTAATACATAGGTTGTCACTTAGTATTTGGCATCTACGCTACCATCCTTGAATAAGTCTCATGACTGTCAATAGGCTTTATACAAGTCTTACTACCATCCTTGAATCAGCCTCCTTCTTAGACTGTCAATAGGCTTTAGGTAAGACCGATGGTACTATCATGAGTCAACCTTCTGGTAATCTGTTAGGATATATCTCAATTACAAAAGACTGTTAAGTCCTACTCTGTTAAGAGACTTAATGCTTCAATGGTTAAACTGAAACAAAATGACCTGTTTCTAATGCAATTGAATTACAAATTTTTAGATCTATTTACTTAAAATATCTTTCTAATCAATGTATCAATACAATTCCTTTCTACTTAACTCTTTCTTCTCTATGATGCTGTGCTTTTCTGTCCGTCGGTGTCTGCAGAATTCTTTAGCTCTCCCTCAACTTGATTGATCAGGACTGCATGAAGTTAATCCTTCATCACTTTCTCTTCAACATCTTCTATCAGTTCACTCCCCTATGTATCTAATTGATTATTGACCACACTGAGAATTAAAAATGCTTGTATCTTAAATAGACATGATATTCCTTAATTCTTGGCTCTTGATTCTTGGCGTGAAAAACAATCCAGCCAAACAGATTTATGGCTTTAACTCCTGATTTATCTCATAGTTATCTTCTTGCCAACTGTACAAATCACTTACTTAATTTTGGTCGAATAAAAAAAACAAAACAACTAGTTAAGTCTATCCTTTAGCTCTGTTAGCTAGATATTTTGTCATTTTCTGATCTCTCTATTTTGTCGGTCAATTTTGTAGTTCGTCACCAGTGACAACTACCAGTTATGTCGGTGTTGCTTTAATTAGCTTCGGGATCTCCATCCATCGGGCATCATTGGATCTTGTTCATTGGGCAACACTATTTTTAGCTCATCGGGCATCCTTTGATTCTTCTTCTCATCGGGTATCACTGTGACTTTTATCTCTGTCTTTACCGATGGTGTGCACTCCACCGGTATATTCTATCACTTAGTGAATACTTGACTTTTATGCATTGCTGAAATCATAACCTATGTTCCATTGATTCTCTGAAGTCTTTGGCATTATGTGTATGACCATACAGATGATATCAAGTTGACATCAATGACAATACAAACCATTAACTGATTTAATGTCTTACATCATCTTCAACTTAATATAGT
>MU226057.1:1304004-1381374 GCA_018584345.1 Thuja plicata | reverse complement strand
AAGCTTGGTAAGACACTATTATCAAAGTTATTCATCTCAAATGAAATTAGTCTACCAATCAGGCTATCAAGAGTGACTATATTATTTGCTACTACTCTCATTTCTTGAATAGCAGAGACTCTAATAGAATATATAGGCAATAGGGTTCTTAGGATTTTACTTACCATTGTCTCCTCTTCAAGTGTACCTCCAACACCTTGTATAGCATTGACTACTTCTTTTATTCTTGTGCTATACTATGTGATATTTTCACCTTCTTTCATTCTGAGATAATCAAAATTTCCTCTAAGGCTTTCTGCCTTGGCTCTCAGAACATTTGCATCATCACCATGTACAAGTTTCAACTTGTCCCACATTGTCTTTGCATTTTTTCAATCTTTGACATCCTCAAATTTAGCATCAGAGAGTGAGGCTGAAAGTTCTATAACCATGCAGTTATGTTCATGCTTTACTCTCAATTGATCCACTGTCAATGGTCCTGTAGGCAACACATATTCAGTTTCTAAGTATTGATTAATATCATTTCCAATACCTGATAAGTGAAGCTTTATCCTTCTTTTCCATGAAGCAAAGTTATCCTTGTTCAACTTGGGCTCATCTCGTCTATTCATCTTGTGATCTTTACTTAGGTCTTGAAACCTTCCTTCTAAGCACACAAGCTTTGATACCAATTGTTAGTAATAACTGAGAGGGGGGGGGTGAATTAGTGGCCTTAGAAATTTATCCAATTTCAAACTTTAATCCACCAATCAATACTTCTCAAATTATTAAGTCCCTACAAGATGTATGCCTTTGAAATACTTGAAACAAATAACTATTTGTCAGTTTACCTTGTTTGTCCTTATTCTCCTTGATAACTGATAAGTAGTAAACTGTATTTACCAATACTCAGTAAATATGTAGAGTGTACCAATCAATCCATAAATGCATATGTAGAATGTAAAACAATAAAGTAATAAACCATACACATATAACACAAGGATTTTAACATGGAAACCTTGTTAAGGGAAAAACCACTGGGACTGGTATCCCAAATTTTCACTCTTCTGAAGTGAGTCCTGTTAGGAGCCAACCCTGTTAAAGGTTAAAAACACACTATTAAGTGTGACCTTGTTAGAGGATTTTCAATACATAGGTTGTCACTTAGTATCTGGCATCTATGCTACCATCCTTGAATAAGTCTCATGACTATCAATAGGCTTTATGCAAATCTTACTACCATCCTTGAATCAGCCTCCTTCTTAGACTGTCAATAGGCTTTAGGTAAGACTGGTGGTACTATCATGAGTCAACCTTCTGGTAATCTGTTAGGATATACCTCAATTACAAAAGACTGTTAAGTCCTGCTCTGTTAAGAGACTTAATGCTTCAATGGTTAAACTAAAAGTAAATGACCTATTTCTAATGCAACTGAATTACAGATTTTTAGATCTATTTACTTACAGTATCTTTCTGATCAATGTATCAATGCAATTCCTTTGTACTTAACTCTTTCTTCTCTGTGATGCTGTGCTTTTCTATCCGTCAGTGTCTGCAGAATTCTTTAGCTCTCCCTCAGCTTGATTGATCAGGACTGCATGAAGTTAATCCTTCATCAGTTTCTCTTCAGCATCTTCTATCAGTTCACTCCCTCGTGTATTTGATTGATTATTGACCACACTAAGAGTTAAAAATGCTTGTCTCTTAAATAGACATGATATTCCTTAATTCTTGGTGTGAAAAACAATCCAACCAAATTGATTTATGGCTTTAACTCCTGATTTATCTTGTAGTTATCTTCTTGCCAACTGTACAAATCACTTACTTAACTATGGTCAAATAAAACAAATAAAACAACCAGTTAATTCTATCCTTTAGCTCTGCCAGCTAGATATTTTTTCATTTTTTGATCTCTCTATTCTGTCAGTCAATTCTGCAGTTCATCGCCAATGACAACTGCCAGTTCTGTCGGTGTTTCTTTAGTTAGCTTCAGGATCTCCATCTATCGACCATCATTGGATCTTGTTCATCGGGCAACACTATTTTTAGCTTTTCGGGCATCCTTTGATTCTGCTTCATCAGGCAATACTATCTTCTACTCGTCAGGTATCACTGTCACTTTTATCTCTGTCTTTACCGATGGTGTGCACTCCGCTAGTGTATTCTGTCACTTAGTGAATACTTGACTTTTATACATTGCTGTAAGCATAACCTCTATTCCATTGATTCTCTAAATTCTTTGGCATTATGTGTATGACCATACAGATGATATCAAGTTGACATCAATGACAATACAAACCATTAACTGATTTAATGTCTTGCATCATGTTCAACTTAATATAGTGAACCATTTAATCAGTTACATGTCATCAAATACTAGTGTTATAAACATCTTAAAGAACCCTATGATGCATGCTAAGACAAAGCACATAGCTATTAAGTATCATTACTTGAGGGAACAACTACAAGAGAAAGAGGTGATACTGGAATATGTACAATCCAAAGAATAATTAGCAAACATATTCACCAAACCATTCCCAAAAGGTACATTTGAGTACTTGAGAAATAGACTAGGGGTTTGTCCCTTGTCTACTAGTGACTAAGATGAATAGGAGGTTACATCAACCTACACATTATCATAAGATCAATCATGTTGATGCAAGCTTAGATATGGAGTGCAATGACATATTAGTACAAGAAGGTACTTATCTGAACTGCACACCAGAGATATTGTTGGCTACTACAGAGCTATATTGCTGATGGACAAGAGATTGCATGATATATTTTTGTTTGGCATTGCTGTCAAAGTGAGAGAAGTATTCAATGAAATATCTATCATGATCATACAAAGAGATATTAATGAAATAGCCAATGATAAGGGAGAGAAGAAAGAAATATCCATCAGGGAGAAGAACATCAGTCAAAGGAAGAGAAAAGATCAGAGAAAGAAGTTTTTACAAGAAAGGGAGAGACAGATTCAGAAAATAGAATTGCTACACCTATCCATTAAAGGGAATAAATAAAGGGAGAGCACTCAAAAAGAATAAATTCTAAGCTAGTAGAGATTACCGAGATTCAAATATTTGAATTGGTTATAGAACAATAATTTGGTGTGATATGGATGTTGTAAGTACAAGAATGGGAAAGAAAGATACTAAGAGGGGGGTGAATCAGATCTTCAAACTTAACCACTTAAAACAAATTGATCCACATTCATACATATATGAAATTAACCTAACATCATATAACATCCATAACATTAAATATGTAACTCATAACACAAAATTTTGGTAACCCAGAAACCCAAATAGGTAAAATTGGGTGGGGATGACACCCACAAAATCTTCACTACTATAGCAATAAAGTGTGCCTTTTAGGGCTACAAAAGTTTGATTGCAATATTAAATCTACTTGGTTAAAGGTCTGTTCTATTAAGAACTAAAGATCATTACAATCTACCTTGTTAAAGGATTTCAACTTACAGTAAAGTAAGCACTCGGCTAAGAGATTTGAAATGGTCTGCTAAAACCACACTGTTAAGAGATTTCACCTGATACACCTGTTAGAATGTTCCAAGTAGTGATCCTTCATTATGCACTCAGATGTTGATGATGGATCTTCTCTTTCCAATAACTTCTGTGATCTCTTATTCTGATATGTCTTTACTCTGCTTATCACTGCTCTATCATTCTGCTTGATCTAGGATTCTTCTTCAAAATGAATTACTGTTCATCTCTCATGAACATACAACCCTTCTTTGTATATCTCTTGCTCTCACTTCTCTATCTTTTAGGGTTAGAAGCAATCTTATTATATCTTTTCAGATCTGGCAGTGAGATCTAGATCAATGATCAACGATCATGATCTATTGTTTATACCTCCAATGCATACTGATTTCCTGATTGGCTTCATGCCATGCATAGTATAAAACAATTAAATGAGAAATTAACTTAGTAGAAAAATATTAAATGCGTACAAATGTTGGCTCAGATGTCATACAAGTCAACCTAAACCATTTACATCAAAGTTTGAATTAATCCTGACATGTATGCAAAAACTATTCTGCTTGGCACTAAACATCTCTGATGCTTTGCACTTAATATTCTACTCAGCTTGGCATGATGTAACTCGACAACTTAAAACTTGTTCGGCAATGTTGCTCGGCCTTGAATGTTTAGCTTGGCCACAGTGATAACCAACTAAAACTGCCTAAGTAAATGACTAAGTGTGGGTCACTAATCATCAAAAAAACTTAGGGATTAACAATATCCCCCTTTGATATTAGTGGAAAAAACACACTTATCATTAAAATTCATTTCATCCAAAATGTTGCCTAAGTACACACTATACTCCCCCTAGGAATGTACATCATACTACATACAAAACTTTAAATAGTATACATGCCTTCAAAAAAATAATATTTACATGGATACTTGTACTGATCTCCTTTATGTTGTATCCTTGTTAGTCATGTCAGTTTCCCCCTTGTTTTTGTCACTGATTGCAGGTGGGGTCAAATTATACTTGTCCAAAAACTATTTATGAAGTTGTAAGGTAGACTCAAATGCAGAGTCCCAGTTGTCCTTGACAAACTTCATAACCTCTATTTTCACTTCTAGCTCGGCAGCTAGACTGACTAAACTTTCTGCAGTGGAGAGATGAGAACCTCTCTTAACCAATTCATTTATAGATGAAAGTTCTTTCTAAATGACCTCTAGATGAGGTATTAGACTTGTCTGAATAATAATCAACTTGGTCCTAATCCAACCATCTTCAGCCATGAGCTCAGCTATCCTCCTTTGTGCATAAGTCAACCTGTTAAAATGTAAGGAGCTAGTGCTAGCATCCATACTCAGTGAAATTCCAGTTGAATTTAGGTCTAGTTGTAATTTCTCTAAAGTATGTTGATTATCCTTTGTGAAGAATTCAACATCAGATAACCTCTTATACAATGAATAGACATTTGTTGCAACTCCTAAAATTTCTACCAGAGAAGAAAGTTCAACCTGTTTTATTGCAATCTCTCTTGAGATTTTTGCAAGTACCTTGTTCTTGAATTTCCTCTTGGACCATTGCAACAAATTTTCATTGGCTTCAATATTGTCATCATTTACCTTTTGCACAATGTGAAATAACTATTCAAGAATAGGGGCTTGAGGATTTTCATCCTCCATGTCAAAATCCTTTACAAATATATCTTTTATGTCATGTAAAACTTTCTTTTGCTTTTGCTCCCTTTTTAGTTCCTCTTGTCTTTTCTTCCTCTTAAGTAGCTCCTGAAGAGTCTTAATCTATTCATAAGACAAAACATTGGGATCCCATGGTTGAATCACAATAAATTTATCTAATGTGACATCTAGAATCAGAGACTTCTTCCTCATAACTTTCCTCCTCTTGAATTCAGGTGAACTACTGCTCGGCTTCATTTCTACAATACCTTTTCTAGATTCAGTAGTTGTCACCATTGTATCCTTCAGTTCAGTCAAAATTCCCTACTGATCAGGCATGCCTCCTATCTTTGTTCCATTAGGAGTTGATGATGCAAAGTGTGGTAGATCAACCAACACTTGCACCGCCTCTTGTTCTTTAGGCTCACTGTTAATATCTCTTATCTCCTCATTGCTATCTATAACTGATTTTACAACCTCTAAAATAGGTGAATGTTGTACAATTACCTCTTGTTCAATTGTTTTCTCCTTTTCTACTTCTTCTTGAGCATCCTTATCCTCAGATTCCTTTTGAGTTCTTTCTTCATCTTCCTCTATACCCTTTTCTTCTTCAGCCTCAGTTTCCTTAATAGGTGATTCACTAGTTGAGTCCCTCAGCTCATCCTGACCCTCAGCATCCAGATTGCTAGAGTCATCAATTGTCACATCAATTGGACTGTCAATAGTCAGATCAACAGTGTTATCTATCTTTTATTCTTGTGCATCTATCAAAGTCTTCTCAGGCTTAGTTGAAATGTGAACTATTGATTTCTGTGGTATAGGGGTGGATTCAGTGTCTTTATCCTTCGGCTCAGATGTTCTTTCATCAGTTTTCTTTTCTTTTGGAACAACCAATCCAAAAATTTCCTTCCAAATTCTAGTACTCTACTATACTATTCCTTCAATATCATTCTTTAAAATAGCATAACCTCTCTATTTAGGTATAAAATTGTGCTTATACTCTTCAACAAATTTTTCTCTCTGTTTCTTGGTTAGCTTAGGAATGACTTGAGCTAAAGTGTCTTCTCTTATTTGTCTCTCAGTTGTGAGTGCAAATTCCCACTTTCCAGATAGAAATTCATACAACTCACTCAACACATTGTTTCCTATTTCTATAGGTGTTAACTTAAAATTACACATCATGTCTAGGAGAGCTTCCTAAACCTTATTCTTGTCTTCTATCTTCAAATTTTCATACCTTATAAACTTAAAACCAGATAACTCTGCAGAATTTCTCAAGTTTTTACATACCTCATTAATATCTGTAGGTCTCTTGAATGATGCTATTGGTATGTTGTTGGGTTCATCAGTTTTAGTCTTGTCTTCATCACTTTCTGGATCCAAATGCAATTTTCTTCTTGGTCTCTTAACTTGTAGGCTCGACACAACCTTTGTTGCAAATTTAGTCTTCAATCCAGAACTACTTTCTCCAATCTTCTTTGCATAGACTTTAGTTTGTTCTACTGGTAATGTGGTAGTAGATTCCCTTGTCCTTGGATGATTTTCAATGGGAGGGGTAACTCTAGGCTTTGCTTTACTCAGCTTTGTTACCTTTTCTACTTCTAGCCTCTTCCCTTTTGCCTTAGCAGTGACCTCTTCTTTAGATTCACTGACTTCTACTTCTTGTTCCTCGGATACATCTTCTCCTTATCTAGTAGACATGTCTAGAGGTGCATCCTCTAGCTCCTCATCACTCCAGAAGCCAACCATCTTTTTCAAAATTTTCACAATCTTTTTCCTCTTTCTTTCCATGGTTCCTGCCTTAAGATTCATCAAAATATTTGCCTTTGCTTCATCAAAATTTATGAATATTTTTGCTTTGGTATCAATCTCCTCTGCTAGGAGTGCTGTGATAGCTGTTGATGCTTCATCAATATTAATTTCATAGGGAAATGGCTCCAGCCATGATACCCTAGGTGTAGTGACCCTTGGGAGCAAGTCGCTCAGCACTAGCGATCTCACGGTGAGAACCCAGAATATGCCTAAATGCAATGTAGAAGCTAAGAAATCTCCCAAGCATGAAACAACTTAAATAATGCTAGCACAAAAAAATGTGATGTGGGCTAAACCATAAAGCATTGTAGTCCTATCCAAATGAACACAAAACACAAGAAATGGGTGGGGTTGAACCCCAAATGAATAAGTTATGCACAAATCAGAATCAGTTGTGTTGACAAACACTACACTTCTCTGCAAGTTACAACACAAGTGAGCTCCTAGCTTGAATACAGAAGACCCAGAGAAAGTGAGTTACCTCACCAAGGAAAGTCCTTGTGTAGTTCTACTACTCGCTACTATGTCCTTCTCTAGCTTGCTGCCAAGTCGCAAGTCCTCCAAGACTTTGCACTTTTGCTACTACTCCAATATTAGACCACACACTGTCTGTCGCTGCCTCCAATTTGCATAGATTGCCTCAAATATTCCTTACTTGATCTTGATTGATTGATTCTCTCAAAATGCTCTAATCTACCAAAATACAGTCTCCCCAAAGATCAATGACCTGATGATTCAATCATCCACTTCACTGTAGCTCTGAACCCCAATCACCAAGTTATGCGCAAGTCCCTCTGCACAACTCCAGAATGAGTTCCTCCAAATGACTCGCCTCCACTGATCTACCAAATGCCTCAACAAGCCTCACCTTATAAAGGCATTTCCACCTCATGGAATGGAATGAGCTAACCTCCATTGAGATATGCACCAATGGCTCTGATAAATATGCTCCCAGCCCCAATCTGTTGATCATGCTACAAATGCCTTGAGTGGACACACATCAGTTCTATAACTTGCGCTAAGCCCCAATGCATAAGTCTGATCCACAATCAACGCAGACAGATGTTATAACTGCTCAAGTAAGTCGGCACCCTTGCTGCCTCAAGATAACAAATACCAGTGTGATCCGCTAAGGCACAATCTGCTATCCAATCCTCATGTAGGCTCTGTTGCATCATCCAATGCAACCAAGTCAGCCTGTTTGTGTAAAACTAGTCGGCACCCCAATTCTTTAGCTCAATGTTTTATCCAAACCCCAACATTACTAAACAAAACACCTTGCCGCACTCCTTTAATTTAAACTACCACCAAAACCCCATCGCCAAAGCAATGCAACCCCTGGCCCCATGACATCCTCCCCCACTTAAACAAGAGTGTCACCCTTGACATTAGCACATCTGGCCTCAATGTGCTGAGAGGTGACCTCACTCGATCACTCCAAAGAAAGTGGGCCTTGCTTTGTCGAAGCACCCAAACACATCGTCAACTGTAGCTTGCAAGAAACCATCTCCAAGCTCAAGGTTAAAGTGTTCAACACATCATAGGTGAAGTCACCCCTTTCTACCGAACCCTTCCATTGCAAATTTTTGCTTTGCAACATAGCTTGATTGAGAGCCTTCTCTTCCTACATAAGATGAATCTCTCCCATTAACTGTTCTTCAAAGTCAGAACCATCCAATACATCCAGCCATTCCTCCCGCACTTGTAGCCAAACTTTGTCCTTCAAAGTGCTGCCTCTGCTATAACTCACCTCATGGGGTTGTGTCTGCTCGTCATACTGATTGTCTGCATCTCCCATTGTGCCCAGCTTATTTCAAGTCACCCTTGATCAACTCGATCAACTCATTCCAAGACCTGATTTTCTCTATCTACCAACTATAGCTGAGATCCAAGGCTCAAACTACTCTGATACCACCTGTAGCGACCCTTGGGAGTAAGTCACTCGGCACTGGCAATCACAGTGAGAACCTAGAATACACCTAAATGCAATGTAAAAGCTAAGAAATATCCCAAGCATGAAAGGACTTAAATAACATTGGCATGACAAAATGTGATGTAGGCTAAACCATAAAGCACTATAGTCCCATCCAAATGAACACAGAACATAAGAAATGGGTGGGGCTGAACCCCAAATGAATAAGTTATGCAGAAATCAGAACCAGTTGTGTTGACAAACACTACACTTCTCTACAAGTTACAATACAAGTGAGCTCCTAGCTGAATATAGAAGACCCAGAGAAAGCGAGTCACTTCACCAAGGCAAGTCCTTGTGTAGTTCTGCTACTCACTGCTATGTCCTTCTCCAGCTTTCTACCAAGTTGCAAGTCCTCCAAGACTTCACACTTCTGCTGCTACTCGGATCTCAGACCCAACACTGTCCGTCACTGCCTCCAATCTGCATAGATCACCTCAAATCCTCCTTACTTGATCTTGATCAATTGCTGCTCTTGGAATGCTCCAATCTACCAAAATGCAGTCTCCCCAAAGATCAATGAACTGATGATTTGATCATCCGCTGCTCTGCAGATTTGAACCCCAATCACCAAGATATGCGCAAGTCCCTCTGCACGACTCCAGAATGAGTTCCTCCAAATGACTCACCTCCACTAATCTACCAAACACCTCAAGAAGCCTCACCTTATAAAGGAATTTCCACCTCATGGAATGGAATGAGCTGACCTCCATTGAGATATGCACCAACGGCTCTAATAAATCTTCTCCCAGCCCTAATATGTTGATCATGCTACAAATGCCTTGAGTGCACAAACATCGGCTCCATAACTTGTGCTAAGCCCCAATGCATAAGTCTGATCTGCAATCAATGTAGATAGATGTTATAACCACTCAGGTAAGTCGACACCCTTGCTGCCTTGAGATAACAAATGCAAGCATAATTTGTTAAGGCATAATCTGCTATGCAATCCTCATGTAGGCTCTGCTGCATCATCCAATGCAACCAAGTAATCTTGTTTGTGTAAAAATAGTCAACACCCCAATTCTTTAGCTCAATGTCAGCTCCAAACCCCAACATTACTAAACAAAGCACCTTGCCACACTCCTTTACTCCAAACTACCACCAAAACCCCATCACCAAAGCAATGCAATCCCTGGCCCCGTGACACTAGGTGTCATAGTGTGAATATAGGTGTAGTCTATATCAACTAAGAAACATATCTCATCATAGTGCTTCTCCATAAGTGAATTGGGAATTCTTGTTCTTAACCTCATTCTCTTTTTGAATTCCACAAAATAACTTCCCATAATGCCATTGAAATTACTGCCTAATTTTTGAATACATTCACTAATCTGTAAAGTGATGGGTCTGTCCTTCTTTGAAACAATATTTCCTAGTGTAGGAAATGACTTGTGTACATAGAAGAATATACACATTAACAAAGAGCCAAACTTACATGATTAGCTTTTAGCTTTCCTAATTGATAGTAAGTTCTCAGCTAGTTGTGTCAACTGCAGCTTGGCAAGATCATAGGTGTGATTCTTTTTAACTATCTTCCATGCCTGGTCAATGGTTGTATAGGGAACACTATCTAGTCAGCTTGACTAATAGAACTTTTGTGCAATCACTCTCACTCCAAAGTCAAGTTCTAAGTCTTTAATTGTAGAGATCTTCATACCTCTATTTTTCCAAACAGCTCCTGTGTTAGCTACTATCTTTTCTTTACTTTGGTCTCTCATAGTCTATTTACCACTGATAATAGGATATCCAATAACTCACTAGATAATATCTTTTGTGATCTTTACTGGTCCATTGTCTAGCCACATGCATATTATGAACTCGTCTTAGGACAACCTTAATCCATTCATCCTTGAATTCTGTCAGAAAATCTAGGGCATGAGTTAACCCTTTGTCAGCTAAATGTTTGAATTCATCTTTAAGAATTCCATTTTCACACAACTTGTCATAGGAATTCCTCAATTCTCTATTGCCCACTTCACCAATTTTAACCATGTAAAAAGATATTACATCGTGAATCATAAGTACCTTTGGCAGAATCGATGAGAGGGCTCCATTCAAATCACCCAAAATTGCACTTTCTGGAATGGCACGAAAGTTTGGTGGCTCATGCATCACTCCTTACTAACTTGATTTGATTCAGATCCTCCTCCATTCCTTTTTTTGGTGTAGAAGAACTTGCATCCATAATCTCTTGAAGTTTGTTTCGATAATGATTTCTTTAATTCCTATCTTGCTATCTCAAGCTGATGTAATGCTAGCTGGATCTCAATCTTCTGATTTTCAATAAATTTACCCAACTTGTAAACCTCTATCTCAAGATCTGTTCTCACAAGCTGATTAAAAGATTTTGTAGGTGAACTGTGCTCTGATACCAATTGTTGGAAGTACAAGAATGGGAAATCAAGATTCTGAGAGGGGGGTGAATTAGATCTTCAAACTTAATGACTTAAAACAAATTGATCAACATTCATACATATATGAAATTAACCTAACATCAAATAGCATCCATAACATCAAATATGTAACTCATAACACAAAATTTTGGTAACCCAGAAACCCAAATAGGTAAAACTGGGGAGGGGATGACACCCACAAAATCTTCACTACTGCAGCAATAAAGTGTGCCTGTTAGGGATACAAAAGTTTGATTGCAATATGAAATCTACCTGGTTAAAGGTCTATTCTGTTAAGAAATAAAGATCATTACAATCTACCTTGTTAAAGGATTTCAACTTACAGTAAAGTAAGCACTCAGCCAAGAGATTTGAAATGGTCTGCTAAAACCACTTTGTTAAGAGATTTCACCTGACACACCTGCTAGAATGTTCCAAGTAGTGATCCTTCATTATGCGCTCAGATGCTAATGAAGGATCTTCTCTTTCCAATAACTTCTATGATCTCTCAATCTGATATGTCTTTACTCTGCTTATCACTACTATATCATTCTACTTGATCTAGGCTTCTTCTTCAAAATGACTTACTGTTCATCTCTCATGAACATACAACCCTTCTCTGTATATCTCTTGCTCTCACTTCTCTGTCTTTTAGGCTTAGAAACAATCTTATTATATCTTTTCAGATTTGGCAGCAAGATCTAGATCAATGATCAAGATCTATTGTTTATACCTCCAATGCATACTGATTTCTTGATTGGCTCCATGCCATGCATAGTATAAAACAATTAAATGTGAAATTAACTTAGTAGACAAATATTAAATGCGTACAAATGTTAGCTTAGATATCATACAAGTCGGTGTAAACCGTTTACATCAAAGTTTGAATTAATCCTAACATGTATGCAAAAAATGTTCTGCTCGGTGCTAAACATCTCTGACGCTCGACACTTAATATTCTACTCGGCTCGACATGATGTAACTCGGCAACCTAAAACTTTCTCGGCAATGTTTCTCGGCCTTGAATGTTTAGCTCGGCCATAGTGATAACCAACTAAAACTGCCTAAGTAAATGATTAAGTGTGGGTAAATAATCATCAACAAAACTTAGGGATTAACAATGGAATGCTTCATACTGCATATTTCATAGTATGTTGCCATCAATGCCAAAGGGAGAGATTGATGAACTGTAACTGATTGAATGGTTGAATATGATAGTTGATGATCAGTGAGCTGCAAAAGTGAATGCAAGACATTAAGTCAGATAATGTATTGTATTATTATTGATTTTAACTTGATATAGTATGATTGGTCATATAAAGATTGAAGAAGTAAAGAGACAAAGTTTATATTATCGGTAAAACATAAAAATCCTGTATACACTGAGTCAAAGTGTACACCGAGTGATAGTAAACACCAAAAAATAGTGTACACCGAAAAAAAATATAAACCAAGCATCACAGTAACTGAGAAAGCATTACCAAGAAAGTGTCACTAAGCTGTTCACAATGTATACCAAGAACCGTAGTAACTGATCATAACTGGAGTGGTCATCGAGTTAACTGAAGTTGTTACCGAGTGTAACTGAAGTTAATGACTGAGATAACTAAAGTTGATCACTGATCAAAATTGAAGATAAAGAATGAAAAAAACACTTAGTTGGTAGGAGCTATATTTAGAGTTTGACTAATTGATTGCTTTATTCTTAATGATCACTTGAACTAGAGAAAAGCAGGAGATTTAAACCACATTTATTCACAGATAACAAGGAGAGATTTGTGGAATAAAACTGAAGGAGAGATTTATGGATTAAAGAAAGAATGCCGAGCTTTATAGATCAAGAAGTAATATATGATGATAACAAGAAGATTGAAATGGAAAAATCATGTCTATATAAAGAGACAAGTAATTCATTATGAAAGAGAGGAATGTTGAATATAATGAAGATAGAAGTCTTCATGCAGATTTGATCATACAAGCTAAAGAACAGAGCCAAAGAATTCTGTAGACACTGAGCAACAAAGGACAAAGCATTCACCAAGAAGAAAGAAGAAAGAAGGGGAGAAAAGGAATTGAAGAGAATATTGATCAAAGAGGTATTATTGGACTAAAAATAGATCTGAAAATCTGCAAGTTAAAGTTGTATTGTTGAACATATCATTTATTATTTCAGTTTAACCATTGATTCAGAAAATCTCTTAACCGAGAGGGATTTGACCATCCTTATTGTATTGAGATACTCAAGAGTATCAAAAGGTTTTCTTGTTGAAATCATAGTGAATGCTAGGTCAAAAGACAAACTGTTAGTTTTGAATCCTCTAACAAGGTCACACTTAACAGTGTGTTTGTAACCTTTAACATGGTTGGCTCTTCACCGAGCTCACTTCAGAAGAGTGAAAATTTTGGGTTACCTGTCCCAAATGGTTTTTCCCTTAACAAGGTCTACACATTAAAATCCATGTGTCAAATGTGTATTTATTTCATTGCATTGATTGTTTACTTTACACATTACGAAAACTAGATTGGTTGTTAAACACTAAGTTTAATTGCTGCTACTCGGTAAAGGCTAGGAAAAGATAAACAATATATCTTACCGAGCAATATATATTTTTAAAAGTTATTTAAGGCATACATCTTGAAGGACTAAAAGATAACTGAGGATATTATATTTGAGATATAAATGTTTGGTTGAGTTTTTGGAATTTATTTTAAGGCCACTGAATCACCCCCCTCTCAGTTATTCTATCAAAAAGTGGAAAAAATTTGAAAAGTTTATACCTATCATTTGATTATCACACATGCCATAAAGAGGTGGTGAGAGTGGAACGATGATAGCGACTACATGCATCAGCTGATGTGGCTCTTATTTGCAACATAGAACTAAATAATGTTGATGATGTGGAGGATGGGTGGATGGTAGGTAAAGAAATGAGATGTGCTAAAAATAATAATATAGAAAGTGAATGGAGAAATGGAATTCCTTTGAACATGAAGTGTTTATTATGGACATACTTGAAGGAATTCTATGTTGAAGCTACAAGAAGAAGGTTTGCACCCTCTTCTACAGGAAGTATTACATGTTGTTCATTTGGAGTTGGATGTATGAATTGCTGCAGGAAGTATTTTTTAGTCTGGGGCGGATGATATATACAAAGCCGATGCCCATTAACCAATACATTGAAGTGTAATGGGTCAATAGTTGTCAACTAGTCTGCTCCATGGGAAAAGATATGGCTTATTTCATATGAGCCGAACCATCTTGTTTGTAACTTGCCTGGTATCTCTTGGAATCTGGAATCATACAGTAACACCCAATCACTGAATTGAAACTGTTTTCTCTTAATATGAGTGTCATGCCACTTCTTCCTTTATTTTTTTACCATCTCAGTGTGCTCCAATGCAGAATTGTGCATCTTATCTAAGGAATTGAGATGCAATAGGCGTTCTTTCTGTGCTGCAGGAAGGTTGATGTTTAACTCTAGTGCAGTGCCCAATGTTTTGTGCCTAAATTTAATTGGTAACATTTCTTCCTTCCCATATAGTAATTCAAATGGTGTGAAACTTTTGGTTGTCTTCCATGTTGTTCTGTATGCTCAAACTGCTTCTAAGAGTCTGCTACTCCAATCTTGGCAATGTACATGAACTAGTTTTGTTAAAATGGCTTCAATCTCTTTGTTTGTAACTTTTTCTTGGCCATTGGCTTGAGGATGATAGAGACTAGACTTTCAATATATGATATTATATTCCTTCATGAGTTCTATTATCAGATTGGATGTGAATCATGCTTCATGATCAATTACAAGTTCTCTTGGCACACCATAATAGGTGAAGATTTCCTCATACAAAAACTCCACTACCTTATGATCTTGTGCATGCTTCATGGATTTTACTTCCACCCATTTGGTTAGATAATCAGTGAATACCAAGATGTAGGATTTTCCATTTTATGGAGGGTCTATGGGGCCAACAAAATCCATGCATTATTTATCAAATGGTGTCACCACCACTTGTGGATTTAAGGGAATTTCATCTAATTTTGTTGGACGACCCATCCTCTGACATTTATCACATTTTCTTGTGTAATTGGCCACATCCTTGTGAAGTGTGGGCCAATAGTAATCTATTGTTAGGATCTTCAGGGCTTTTATCTTAGCTGCAAAGTATCCTCCACATGGCTCATCATGACAAGCATGGAGGATATCATATGTCTCATCTTCCCTTACACACCTCCTCATGAATTGGTTTGGACCAGTATAAAATATTGTGTTGTCAATCCAAGAGAATTGGAAGCTTTTCTCTACAAGCATTCTTCTATCTTTTAGGGATAAGTGTGTGGGAATTTTGTCAGCTACAAGGTAATTAGCTATATCAACATACCAAGGAGTCTTGATAGCAATATGAAACAAATTCTCATTAGGGAATGTGTCATCTATCTCAGTAGTATCATTGGAAGCATTCTGGATTCTGGATAAATAATTAGCTACCACATTTGCTTTCCCTGGCTTGTCAATGATGGTTATATCAAATTCCTTCAAAAGAAGAAGCCATCTTGCTAACCTGCCTGAAATGGCAGGTTTGTTAATAAGATACTTGATTGCTGCATGGTCAGTATGAACAAAGATAGGATATGTTGGTACATAATGGCTGAATTTATTCAAAG
Organism: Thuja plicata; assembly: GCA_018584345.1. Classification (NCBI taxonomy): domain Eukaryota; kingdom Viridiplantae; phylum Streptophyta; class Pinopsida; order Cupressales; family Cupressaceae; genus Thuja; species Thuja plicata. Next base: position 1,365,387 of record MU226057.1, on the reverse strand, counting down.
CATAAACTACTACCAGTAATTCCTTTTTAGTCACTGTGTAATTTAACTTTGGTCCATGTAAACTCTTGCTGATATAATAAATTGCATTTTGAAGGTTACTAGACTTTTGTCCTAAGAAAACACCTATTTCATAGTTAGAAGCATCTTTATGTATGTGGAATGGTAAAGACCAATCAGATCCCCTAAGGGCTGGTGCAGTTGTCAAAAGTGACTTGAGTTGCAGGAATGATTCATCACAGGCTTTTGTCCATGCAAAATTGACCTCTTTTGTAAGCAATGTATATAGAGGACTAGCTATTTGAATAAAGTTTTGAATGAAACACCTATAATAGTCAACATGTCCTAAGAAGGATCTAACATCTTTTTTCTTAGTAGGTGTAGGCAATGTGAGAATTACCTCTATTTTTGCAGGGTCTACTTGAATGCCAGCTTCTGAGATGAAATATCCCAACACTACTCCTTCCTGCATCATCATGAAACATTTCTCACTATTGAGAGATAGGTTGTGTTCTTGACACCTGATAAACATTTTTTTTAAATTTCTTCAAAGCCTCTTCAAAATTAACACCGAATGTAGTGAAGTCATCTATGTATATTTCCAAACAATCATGTGATATGTTAGCAAAAATGTTGATTACAACTCTTTGGAAAGTAGCTGGTGCATTACATAAGCCAAAAGGTAACACAAAATATGCATATGTTCCCCAAGGGCATGTGAATGTGGTCTTCTCCTGATCCTTTGGAGCAATGTTGATCTGGTTATAACCGGTGTATCCATCCAGAAAAGAGAAGTATTTCTTTCCAGCTAAAGTATCTAGAACTTGATCAATAAATGGCAATAGAAAATGGTCTTTCTTTGTGGCATTATTCAATTCCCTATAATCTAAATAGATTCTCCATTTACCCCCATTTTTAGGCACTATGACCAAAGGTGATACCCATTTACTATTAGAGAATGGATATAAAAAACCAACATCCAACAATTTATGCAACTCAGTTTTAACTATTTCTCTCAAGGATGGATTAATTCTTCTCTAGGGTTGGCAGAGTGGTAGAATACCTTTGTTTATGTAGATTCTATGTGTGTAGAGATTTGGGTTTAGTCATATCATGTATCCATAATCCCAAGAAAAGTATTTTTCATGCTTACATAGGAGTTTAGTTAACAATGCCAATTGTTGTGGTGGCAGCTTATTGTTAACATGAAGATTGTGAGCAGGAGAGAGTTCTACAGTATTTGTTAGCTCTAGTAATGAAACTTCAAAAATTGGGCTTGTAGCTACTTCACAGGGTAGTAATTGATTGATAATATCAAGTGTTGCTGAAAAAATACAGTCCTCATAGGTACATAACTGTAGAACAGAACTTCCAAAAATATCTTTTTCTATGACACACTCATTGGTAAGTATACTTTGAATCACATCATATTTTTCTCATGTTTTCAGGAAGGATTGTCTATGTAACATCATTAGTTGAGCAAAAATATTTATCTCTTCTTCCTCATCTCCCAAATCTGGCCAAATAGGTGTACTCAAATCTGGTTGGGGTTGGGCAGGAGGATATAATGCTAACTTCTTTATTGCTTGGCCATTTGAAATTGTCATGTTACCTAATCTACAACTAATATTGGCATCAGTGGTGGCTAACCAAGGTCTTCCAAGGATAACTTGATAGCCAAATTTTTTTACCTTAGGTGATAATATCAGTAAGTCTACAGGATATTGCCATGAATCTAATGTGACTGCTATATCCTCTATGATGCCATCTGGCGTTATAGTGGAACTATCTGCAAGTTGTAATAATGTTGGCATGGTTCTGAATCTCTCTATACTCAACCTCTGCATGGTATCCTTAGTCATGACATTTATAGCTACTCCCAAATCAACTAGAGCATTTTTCATAGACTGACCATTAATTATAAGATCAACAACTAAACTTCTAGGGTCAGAATACTTTGGTATGACTATCTTCCCCAACATAATATCTGCAAGTTGTCCTATAAGATGGACTATTTGAGGATCCTTTTTCTTACGTCCAGTCTTTTTAAGGCATGCTTCCTTTATAGATTTTTCATAGAGAGGAACATCTTTGATAGCTTGGAACAAAGGAATCTAGATATGCATGTTTTTTAGCTTCTCAAGGATATCAAATGGTGTTTCTTCTTGGGGTATAGGTTTTTCCATGCTAAGCCTTTATGGAAAGGGAGGATTAATTGAGCTATGAACATCAATTTTACTTGGTATATCAGTTGGTTGGACAATATTTGGAAAAGTAACTTCTGGTAGTGGCGCTGATGCTGCAGGAATGTCTGGAACTTCTGTTATAACAGGTGGCTCAAGTGTAGGAAGAGTAGTATCAGATCTCAAATGTATATCAGATATCTTTAGTGCATATACAAGGTACTACTGAGTATCAGTGGCATACATTGGTTAATGTTGTTTCTTTTTGTTAGGATTAGGCTGAGTCTGAGAAGGTAATTGTATTCTCTTTGGACTAGGACTTGTGGCTACAGGAGGTGGCATTATTGCAGGTTGAGATACTGGAAGTGGTAAGGGTGGATAACTAGTATTTTTTTTAGGCCACTATTGAGACCCTCTCTATTGGTTATATGGTTACCAATTCCCCTGTGGTGGCTTTCATTGATTTTGAGTTTGATTAGGCCACTGGTTTTGCTGTTGGTTGGGCCTCTGGTTATTCCAAGTAGGTTGGGAGTACTAAGAAGGGTTTTGATAATTTTGGTTTTTCCATTGATTATTATAAGGACTAGAAAATTTCAAAGGATCCTGAGGAATACCTTGTCTTGAATCCCATGGCCGACGTTGAGCAACAAAGAACACTTAATCGTCATCTCCTTCTATTTTCATGTACTCAGTAGGTAGTTGTTGGTTCTCCATGTTCGCCACCAGCTTGCATCCACAGTATTTCTTTAGTTTGAGGCAGTGAGGACAATAATCAGCTAGCTGTGCTTCAACATTTGCATGCTTCTTCTTAGCATTCATGGTGTCTAGGTGTGTAGCATCAATATTAATGATATCTTGCTTGAAATTTGACAGCAGGTTTGAGATCTCCAACTTAAAAATACCTGAGTTGTTCCCCTTAGTAATTTTAGACTAGAATCCTCTGCCCTTTTTGACAGTTGATCTTGAATAATTGAGGCAGATTTTCTTGAGGTCATCCCAGGAAGATTCATATATATCTCCTCCATCCATGAGGTCTAGTGCTTCTAGGAAGCTATCGTTTACTCCCCTCAAGAAAATGAGTTTCTATGAATCCTCCTCCAGCACATATTGTGTATTCTTCTGCATGTTGTACAAGAAGCATGAAACATAATCTTGTAGAGTTTCATCCTCCTTCTGTGACATTCAAAAAATATTATCTCCACTTGGGTCACCCCCTTGCAATACTCTTTGTACTTATGTAGAAACATGGTCTGCATTTCATCCCAGCTAGTTGCTGCATTAGCTCCTAAGCCCATAAACCATCATAGGGTAGACTCCTTCAATGTTTTCAAAAACAACTTGAGCTTGTGGTCATCAGTGTTGTAGTCAAAGCTTTGATAGAGATTGTCAAACTCAAACATAAAGGTGTCAGGGTCTTCAGTTATTAGGCCATAGAACTTTGTGTTGGAGATTTGCCTTTGTGCAAATAGTTGACTATATGTTTGTCATTGATGAAAACATATAGTATACAACAGTGTATTGTATTCACTCTTTAGTATGGATATGTTGAAGCCTTGCACAATTGTTTTTATGTTTCAGACATAGTTATGATACCATGTTCATACATGCAGATTCAAAAGTTTAGTTACAGTTGAGTTATGTTGCTCTGTTTACCAACCACAATTTTAGAGGATTGTTTTCAGAAAGCCGACAATAATCTTATTAATTATTTAGTTGTGCATATCTATGGGATATGCGTGTTTAGATTAATGTTTAGTTATGAGTCAAAGATAATTAACTAAAGGTGCTAATTGTGTTTCATTCAAAGCGTGAAATTTGGGTAATTCTGGTGGATCCGACTATGTGAAGCAATGTGTCTATTCATTTTGATTTTCACGGTTCTAATTATGTTGCATACTTAGTTTAGCCGATAAGAGAAGGATTGAAGGGATTCCTATAGCTGACGTGATCATATATTTTGGAGAAGATACATATAGCAGTACATTTGTGATCACTAAGTGTGAATGATAAGAAAAGAGATAGAAAAAGTACAGAGCAGAATGCTAGTTGTTTTGGGACAATAAAGCCATTTCATTCATCAGATAAAGATCTATGTGAAGAATCAGAGAGTGCATACAATTCACTGGAACTGATCAAGACAAAAGGTCTACTCAAATAGTTCATTATAAAATATAGTGTATATCTATTTAACTGAAGGTTGTAGCCTTCATCATTTTAGTAGTGTACTTTTAGACAGTGTGTCCTCACCCCTAACAGGGTTATTTGTAAAAGACTCCTAACAGGGTCCAACCCTTAACCAGGTCACTATACTTATTAGATTTTAAAGATTAAATCCTAATAGGGTTGTAAGATCTTCTAATAGGGATTATTATACTCAAGTAAAGTTCTTTGTTGGTGCTAATTCCCACTAGGGTTTTTACCTATTTTGGTTTCCTCGTAACCAAAATTGTGGCGTTCTATTTTGTGTTATCTTATTGTGTATATGCTTAATGATATTCTATACTTAATGGAAGAAAAATAATTAAACTAGCTTATAACTAATTAACCCCCCCTCTCAGTCATCCCTTGGGACTATTCCAACAATTGGTATCAGAGCCAAGTACCTTGGAGAGAAATCCTAACAGCTTAAGGTAGATCAAATGGCGTACTTTAGGAAAGAGAGTCCTAAGTTTGATGGAGAGAATTATCTTGAATGGAAGAACAAAATGATAACACATCTTCAGTGCATTGGTTTTAAAATCTACGAGGTTTCTACTCACGCAATTAATGTTCCTACCTTGAAAGACCTTGTAGAAGAAGACTCTACTAACAAACAAAAGGAAGTATTCACCCAAAATGTAATTGCCAAAGAAGCCCTAATCAGTGCCTTATCTGACAGTGAATTTTCTGAGATCAAGAAGGTAGACAAAGCATATTCAATATGGAAATACCTAGAAGACATGTTTGAAGGAGACATCCAAGCCAAGAATGCACGTAGAAAGACATGGAAGAAAAGATACAACAATTTAGAGATGCTACCTGAAGAAAACATCAGAGCTTATAATCAAAGGATTAATGAAGCAGTCTCAGGAATCAAGAACAATGGTGGAGAAATTTTAGAGGAAGATATAATGGAAAAACTGATGACTACATTGACAACAGATTATGAAAGAAAGATAAACATCTTGGATGAAACCATGCAATTCTCAAAGGACTTCAAAAGAGAAACTTTGATCAGAAAAATATCAACATTTGAGATATCAAGATTGAAGACAAAACCTAAAATTGAAACAAATTTCAAAGCCTCAGTCCATGGTAAGAAATCCTTGAGCATCTCTAGTAATATTGAGAAAGAATAAGTTGATACAGAACTAGAAGAAATCATTGCTATGATTTCTAAGAAAGAAACGAAAGGTAAAGGGAAATATGAAGGATAGCTACCATTCAAATTTTTTTCATGCAACAAAGTTGATCACTTTGCATCCAAGTGTCCTACAAGAGTCAAAAAGTTTAGATCAGATTACAAACCCAAATATAATATGGAATGCTATCATGCTAAAGATGGTATGACTGATGATGATTCAAGAAAATATGAAATTGGATTTGTTGCAATTAAAGATAATGAAAAAATGATTGATGAAATAGAAATTGAAGATGAAAAGAAAGCACAAGAATTGGCTTTAGTTTCACAAGCAGATATCAGAACATAATGGATCATAGACAGTGGGTGTTCACATCACATGATAGGAGACAAAGATAGATTTTTACATCTCGATAAGTATAAAGGTGGCATGGTTAGATTTGGAAATAACACTCCCAAATCTATCATAGGCAGAGGATCTATCATCTTAGATGGAAAGAACAAGACAAATGATGTTCTATATGTTGATGGTTTACATCATAACTTACTAAGTGTTGGATAGTTGCCTGATAAAGGATATCAATTAGAATTCAAAAACAATAGATGCATTATTAACAATAAAGAAGGAGACATGATTGCATCAGGTTCAAAGACCAAAGGTAATGTTTTTTCAGCTTAACTCCGAAGTAAGTTGTTTTGTTGCAAAAGTGGATGATAGTTGGTTATGGCACAAAATACTTTTTTATATCAATTTTGACAACATAGTAAATATAAGCAATGTAAAGGTAGTAAGAGACCATCCTAGTATTGCAAGACCCTTTTGATACTATGTGTAGGGAATGTGTGATGGGAAAGTATGTGAGGACCTCATTCAAAAGAAAACAAAACTCCATAGAGAACAAGTTAGATCTAGTAGATATAGACTTATGTGGACCTACTCAAACAAGATCATACTATGGTGAAAGGTATTTTATTTTTTTTGTTGATGATTTCTCCAGAATGATGTGGGTTGCGTTCTTGAAAGAATTTCAAAATATTCAAAGCTAAAGTTGAAAATGAGTCTAGATTAAAGATAAAATGTATGAGATCTGATAGAGGAGGAGAATCCACCTCTGAAAAGTTTCTTGAGTACTACAAAGAACATGGGATAAAAAGACAACTAAGTGCACCCATAACCCCTCAAAAAAATTGAATTACAGAAAGAAGAAATAAGATAATACTTGACACATCGCGCACTATCATGATTGAAGGAAAAGTTGCGCACACCTATTGGAGAGATGTAGTTAATACAATACTCTATACTATCAACAGAATTCAACTAAGAATAGGCACAAAAAAAACACCTTATGAACTTTGGTTTGGTAATGTACCTACAATAAAATACTTCAAAATATTTGGAAGCAAGTGCTACATCAAGAGAGATGATGGTGTTGGTAAATTTGATGGTAGAAGCGATGAAGGTATTTTCCTTGGTTACTCTACTAAGAACAAAGCTTATAGATGTTTTAATTTAAGATTGAAGAAAATCATTGAAAGTGCACATGTGAAGTTTGATGAGAAGTTCACGATTCAAGAGAGATATTATGAATATGCACCTATGATTGAAGATGATCCTATACCTATCAATAAAGAAATAGTTATTGAATAAATTTTTCACTATATTGATATATCATGCAATAACATTGAACCAAGTCAAGAAGATTCATAGATTATAGATGAGAGTGTCACACCTAAAATCCCAAAATACACATCTAGATACCACTCAAAATAAGATATCATTGGAGATCAGAGCAGTAAATTTTTGACAAGATCCAGAGAAAAAGGTTCAACCATTGATGAAGAGGTATGTTTACTTTCACAAATTGAACCCTTAAGTGTTGAAGATGCATGTAATGATTCAGATTGGAAAAATGCAATGCAAGAAGAATTAGATCAAATAATTAAGAATGACACATGGAAATTGGTCCCTAGACCTTGTGACAAGAATGTGATTAGAACTAAGTGGATATTCAAAAACAAAATGAATGAAGATGGGACAGTGATAAGAAACAAAGAAAGATTGGTATGTAAAGGATATGCACAAAGAGAAGGAATTGACTATTCTGATACATTTTCCCCTGTGAGAAGACTGGAAGCTATAAAGTTGTTTTTAGCTTATGCAACATTCAAGAACTTCAAAGTATATCAGATGGATGTCAAGTCAGCATTTCTAAATGGTGACTTGAAGGAAGAAGTTTACATAGACCATCCTAAAGGATTCAAACTTTCAGACAAACTAGACATGGTATGTAGACTAAAGAAAGCCCTCTATGGACTTAAACCGGCCCCAAGAGCATGGTATGAGAGACTTGATGGCTACTTAACAAAGATTGGATTCAAAAAGGGAGCAACAGATTGTAACTTATTCATCAGAGAGACACCTGAAGGATTATTACTTGTTGATGACATTATTTTTGGAGGTAATGAAAAGCTTAGTGCAGAATTTGCCAAAGAGATGCAGAGTGAATTTGAAATGAGCATGATTGGACCTATTAAATACTTTTTGAGATTAAATGTAAGGAGATAGAGAGAGGTTTATTCATAAATCAGTATAAATATGTGAAGGAGATATTGAAGACATTCAAAATGGAAGATTGCAAGCCAGTAAGCACTCCTATGATAACAGGAAGCAAACTTTCTAAAAATGATGACTCCACAGAAGTTGACAAAATACTTTACAAGTCAATGATTGGAAAACTCATATATGTCACTCAATCTAGACCAGATATTTCTAATGTAGTTGGCATTGTTGGGAGATTTGTAGCTGAACCTAAATAGAATCACCTAATGGAAATAAAAATAATATTCAGATATCTAAATGGAACTATAGACTATGGTTTATGGTATCCTAATTCAGAAAATGTAGAACTTCATGTGTACACAGATGCAGATTGGGCAGGTTGTGTTGATGACAGAAAGAGTACCTCAGGAGGAGCAGTATTTCATGGAGACATGTTGGTTACTTGGACAAGAAATAAAAAAAATTGTATTTCTTAGTCAACAACATAAGCTGAGTATGTAGCAGCTGCATTGAATTGTTCAACAATGGTTTGGATCAAACAGATGATTAAAGACTTTGGAATTCAAATTAATTATCCTATTTTCATTCATTGTGACAACACTATCACCATTAATATGTCAAAGAACCCTATGATGCACACAAAGACAAAACACATAGAAATAAAATATCATTTTCTAAGAGAAAAAGTTGTAGAAAGGGAAGTGAAGTTGGATTATGTGAGCACCAAAGATCAGTTGGCAGACATATTTATGAAACCTTTATCAAAAGATACTTTTGAGTATCTCAGGAAGAAGCTGGGAGTAATTCCCTTTCCCAAGTCTGATTAGAACTCACAGAAAATGTATCAGTCCTTGGTGACTGATGAGTGGTTGACTAATCTACTTCTAGAGTAGTACCTATGCCTATTTGTATTTGGCATCCTTTGCCATTGATGTCAAAGGGGGAGCATATACTTTGGGGGAGTATATAGTCATGAAAATAAAAACACAGTCGAAGGAGATGCAACAGTGAAGAGGAACCTTTGATGAGGATATTGAGAAGATTATAAAAAGAAAGAAGACACTTTTGGATTGATGGTGTTTTTAATCATATGTTTCCATCAATGTCAAAGGGGGAGATTGTTGGAGATTTGCCTTTGTGCAAATAGTTGACTGTATGTTTGTCATTGTTGACAACATATAGTATAAAACAATGTACTGTATTCACTTTTCAGTATGGATATGTTGAAGCCTTGTGTGGTTATTTTTATGTTTTAGACATAGCTATGTAACCATGTTCATACACACAAATTCAGAAGTTCACTTACAGTTGAGTTATGTTACTCTGTTTACCAACCACAATTTCAGAGGATTGTTTTTAGAAAGTCGACATTAATCTTATTGATTCTTCAGTTGTTCCTATCTATGAGATATGCATGTTTAGATTAATTTTTAGTTATGAGTCAAAGATAATTAAACAAAGGTGCTAATCATGTTTCATTCAAAGTGTGACGTTTGGGTAATTTTGGTGGAGTCGACTATGTGAAGTGATGCATCTATTCATTTTGAGTTGCACGGTTCTAATTATGTTACGTGCTTAGTTTAGACAACAAGAGAAGGATTGAAGTTATTCCTACAGCCGACGTGATCATATCTTTTGGAGAAGATACATATACCAGTACATTTGTGATCACTAAGTGTGAATGATAAGAAAAGAGACAGAAAAATTGCAGAGAAAAATGATAGTTGTTTTGGGACAATAAAGCCATTTCATTCATCAGATAAAGAGCTATGTGAAGAATTAGAGAGTGCATACAATTCACTAGAACTGATCAAGACAACAGGTCTACTCAAAAAGTTCTTTATCAAATACAGTGTATATCTATTTAACTAAAGGTTGCAGCCTTCATCATTTTAGCAGTGTGCTTTTGGACAGTGTGTCCTCACCCCTAACAGAGTTATTTGTAAAAGAATCCTAACAGGGTCTGACCCTTAACCAGGTCACTGTACTTATTGCATTGTAAAGATCAACTCCTAACAGGGTTGTAAGATCTTCTAACAGGGATTATTATACTCAAGTAAAGTTCTTTGTGGGTGCTAATTCCCACCGGGGTTTTAACTATTTTGGTTTCCCCGTAACCAAAATTGTGGTGTTCTAATTTGTGTTATCTTATTGTGTATATGCTTAATGATATTATGTACTTAATGGAAGAAAAAGAATTAAACTAGCTAATAACTGATTTACCCCCCTCTCAGGTATCCCTTGGGACTATTCCAACACTTTGGTAGTGCAGCCATGGGTATGTTTTTTAGATTAGCATTGTTGATAAGGCTTGGAAGAGGAAATGGAAATGTAGGTTGTGCCATTAATAGAGGTATTTGAAATAGGAAGTGTTGCTGGAAAGGAATATTAGCTACAAGATTATGGACAACAGGTGCATTTGGAACAGAATTATCAAGAAAACTGACCAAAATTTTAATGAAAGGCCGAAGGCCAACTGGATCAAAATGCACTGCTTCAGAGGAAGATGCTATAGGAAATTCAAGACTTGCATCAACAAAAGGTAATTCAACTTCTTCGTTCAGATTTGTAGACTCTCCTGGAAGAAATCTGCCATATTCATCTCATCTTCTTCCTCTTCGATGCATGCAAGTAAATTCTTCACACTTGTGAAGCAAGTTCAGGATTGCAAAATTCTATCTAGAAAGTAAGAAACTATCTAAAAAATGGAAAATAACTCAATAAGGTTCTTAGCTTGACACCATCCTCAGCAACGACACCAAAAATGAACCGCCTCACAATAGGTACTAGTAATCATGCCAAATCTTCTCTTAGGAATAGTATATTTAAACTAAGGATTAGTTTTCCTATCATGAAGTGCATTTAAATTATCAACCCAGGAATGTATACTTGAAATGGGGCAACACAATATGTGCACTAAGTTTCTCAAAGAGTCATGCTACCTATGCTGCAGGAAGTAAAGATGCATGAAAGAAACCTACACTATTGCCACAGGAAAGGTAAACACACTTGGCTACTTAATAAAATTAATATTGGAAACTACAAACTTAATTTAAACCTATTCTATCAACCCATAGAATTCACCACAATTATCCTTACAAGTTTTGCAGGAACATTGTAAGGAAACTCAGGTGCGGAAACAACTTCCTACACTAATCTCTAAAGGAAAGTATTGTGCAAATTTTTTTAAATCCTTACAATTTTAGATTTGTTAACTACTTTAACAATGATATTGCAGCCATATACCATGCATATAGAAAATAGAGAATGACACAATGATTTACTCTAGGGAAAACCTTTCGGTAAAAAACCCCAGCACTCCAAAACCTGCACAATGTATTATCTTCAACACAACGGTTACAACACACTTGCAATGCAAGTTCTTTCAGGAGAAAATCGACACTCAAAGACAAATATAGTAGCACGAGATCATACAAACAATACACTCTTTTCGTAGCCCAGTCTGCAACCCTAAAAAGTGCTTATATCATGCGCTTTCCTTTTTGGGGCAACTTCCAAAGATAGCTATATTAGGGTTTTACCATTCTCTGAGAAAATAGGAACCCAATTTTTTTTTTCGGACCGATGCCCCGAACCCCACGATTGTAGAAGAGTGTATAGTACTATACTTTATCAGTTGCCACATGTCTTGCATGTCTTCACCCATGATTGAAACTTCTAGAAATAGCTCTTATGTGTCATAGGAATCCGTCATAACCATTTTAGCCATGATCTCCTTACACATAATTCAAGATGCCAACACATCAAGTGGAGTGACACATCAACATGCCAACTAGACATGTACACTCACACTTAATTACATTATTTGCAAGAAATACATTTTACAAAACAAATAATAAGAATAGGAATTATCCAAGGTTGAGACACCTTATTCCTAACAAACATACATGAATCTAATGCCGTAGGAATGAAACAATAAACTCTTATTCAAAATACTGTAAATTCTGAAAGTAAATCTAATCTACTATAATCTAATCCACCTCCCAAGTGGGCCCCTTGGTTGGCTTCTTCTAACTAACTAATAACACATAAGGTAAACAAAAATCACTTCATTATACTTTAGGAATAGATTACAAAAGAAAAATGCACATAACTAGAAAAGTAACTTGTTGTGCAAGATGCAACAATATATTTTTCCAAATTTTTTTCAGAAATTACAAACTAACAATAAAATCCCTATATATAGAGGATTCACACTTATTCAAAACATAAACATAAGTTCTGATATAAATCTCGCCATAGAAGAAAAAGGAAATGTAACAACCCACGACATATGTAATAAAGTCTGGATGACCGATTCAATAGGCTAATGAGCGCTGAGGAAATATAGCAGAGCTATACTCCTATATTCTCTTAGATGGTGGCTCCTCCAATGTAGTAGGCCTGTCTCTCGGTGCCATGATGATTTTCCCCATTGCAGTTGGACTTCAATGTTTCTTCTTTAATGTTGTCAACCACTCTCAACTTGCTCCTTTTTTCTCGCAAGTTAGTAGCATGCAAAAATGTATACAAGTAAAATTAGTCAAATCAATCTAAATATTAGAACACACATACTGATAGCTATATGAAGTACTGTAATATATATATATATATATATATATATATATATATATATATATATAAATTTTTTTGCAAAACATGTCATAGTAAACTACCCATGGGCTTGGTGATTCTAACTGATTATCACAAGTTTACATAGTTATAGGTTCACAAATATCTTGGTAATGTCTTAAACATAGTATCAAGATAATGTAAAACAAAGATAATAAATTGTCTCATCACGCACGTTGAGTCTTTTGTGACTCGGTAGGATTCTTTGTGTTGAGAGATTCATATCTCTATCTTTGTTGTAGGCTTTCAGGAGTAAGCCTAGTTTCAGGGGGAGGATGTAATACCCACCCCTTAGTTTAATTTTTTGTTTCAGTTCCCGAACTCTTTTAGGCCTTTTCGTGTATATGTGGGTTATTTCAAATGGTTTTGAGGATATTCATGTATTACTTTTCATTATAATATTGATCCATTTCTTAGTGTTTTATATCTTCTATTTGCATATGGTTTATGATTAATTCATGTTGGTTATGTATATGTTATAATGTCATTTTTATTGTAGGTTTCTAACAATACTAATCATATATATGTATTTGCATGGATCATTTGTATGTTTTTACTTTTCTCTTTGATGTGTTTGGTATGGTATGGGATAGAGTTTTAGTTGCTTGCTTCGGTGAGATCCATACGATAAAATGGTCTCAACCATTGTTTGATGTATTATATGCATGTATGTTTTTCTTTGTGATGACAGGTTTGCAGGTACCAGGCTACGTCTTCCCTAAATTGGCAGGCGTGAGCATGCCCTATCACAATATCTCAATGGTAAGAGAGAAGAGATAATATTCAGGCCTAAATCTATACCCTAAACCCTTATTTTGTCCTAGAAATGGACAAGAATCTGATTGACTATCCTATTTGAATCCGTTAAGTGACATTGATTCGTGAGCCTTTCTGTGTGTTCTTGGGTGTCTGTTTCAGTTGTTTTCTGATTAGATGGTTTTCAGTTGATTTAATGATGCTTGTGGCTTGATTTATTTAATGAGTAGTTATGGTAAATATTAATATTAATTATTGCACCTTTGATAAGGTTAAAACATTGATATATTAAATATATGGCTATTTAATAATTAAATATTAATTATATGCCTATATTTAATTAATTGATTTAATTATTAAGTCTTGATTTAAATAATTGAGATTTAATAAATATTAAATCTAAATATTGTATTTGATAGTGCAAATTGAATTATTAAGTGTTGCTTTAAGTTGCATGATTAATTGATTTAATTTGATTGAAATATTCTCATGCATTTTCAATTATGACTTTGTTTTATATTATAAAGTTGAGTTTTGTATGGCTTTAAGTGAAATTGAAAATAAAATATTTCTTTTAATTTTTAATTAGATAATTAATATTCTATTAGGGTTTCACTTTTTGAAAACCTAGTTGCCTGGTTTTCTATATCTTTAGATTGAAAGCCATTTTGGAGGTTGTTCAGTCAGGGAGAAGGAGAATTTAGGTGATTGGAGATTTATGAAAATCTTAGAAGCATTTTGGATTCTTCATTGCTTTGGATTAGAATTGGTTTCTCTCATCAATTATTAAGGTAGGATCTTGATCTTAACAATTCTAGTCCAAATCCATGTCTTCTATGTATTTGGAATGCTAGGATCCTTTGTTTGAATCTTCCTTGTTTGTTATTATGTGATTTTGTTGCTTAAAATTAGGAAAAAATGTTATTGGATCAATTCTATAGTTTTTCCTTCTTGAATGCATGCCGGATTTATGTTTTGGGCATAAGGCATTCATTTAAAATGCTTTGGTTGTATATAGGCATCAGGGTTTTCATTTGGAATGATTTAGTTTTCAAATATTGGCCTTAGGGTTTCAGATCTATGAGAAATGTCTTCTTTTGTGAGAATTTGTGAGAGTTTCCAAAAATTTGTTGAGAGCCTTCAGATCTGTGAATTCACCTTGGAAATAAAATTGCACCTGTACCAGGTTCTTGCCCAAATCCTAGATCCAGATCTGCATGAAAATAGAACAATAGGGTTAAATTGCATGTTTGAAGAAAATGACTCTCTTTGAAATAGATTAATATTAAATTTAAATACATTTCCTTTATTTTATCAATTTCATGATTTGAGGAAAATCCTTATTTATTTCCTCTTTAAAGCTAATTGTCTCTTTTATTTAGAAAATATACAATGTTGGCTTTAAAAAAAAAAAGAGTTCCTTGCCTTCGAAAAGAATTATTAATGTTGATGGAAAATTAAATAGAAATAAAAACATATATCCATGCTAGTGGTATAAAAAAAAATACAGTCTGGTTCTTTATTTTTTACCAAAATTCAAAAATAAAATAAATTCTAAAAGAATTTTTTAAAAATAAATAAATAAACAAAAAAATGTTTATTAAAAATCTAGTTAAAAAAAGCTTGAGTTGAAATTTTTTATGGGAAAAATATTTAAATTTTTTAATATTGGTTAAGTGGGAGGTGGGGCCACCGAATCACCAACCCCCACACTTTGTACTACATGGCGGTACCACTACACAACAATGGGCTTGCAGGGGTACGCGGTACCACTGCTTGTGCAGTGGTCCGTGGTACCCACTGTAGTGGTAGTAGGGCCGCGTAGGGATAACCCGCGGTGGGGTTTAAAACCCCAGGGTCCACGGTCCCCTGTACCCCCAATAAAATAGTTTTATTTTATTTTTATTAATTTTTTTTCATTTAATTTGAAAAGCCATTTTTTTGTATTAAAATTTATCTAATTTAAAATTTAATTTATTTAAAATATATTTCATTTAATACTAAGTTTCATTTTATTAAGTTTTTATTATTAATTTATATAAATTATATTTTAGTAATAGTTTTCTTTTTAAAACAAATTTCTACTTAATTTAATGAATTAATATATGTAGCTTTATTAATTTTAATTCATTTGTTTTTAATAGACTTTTTTTAGTATGTGTGATTTATTAAATTATGTATAATAGTATTAATATTAGAGGAACAATATTAATACCTATTATTAGATGTTACATTTGTATTTTCTTACATGTAATTATATTCAAAGTTTAGTAATTATTTAAATAGATTAATTTATTGATAGTAGATTTTATAAATTAATCTATAGGAGCTTTTACTGTGCGTTCTCTTTAGAAAATTTAATTATAGTGTTATTAGTAATTTTATAAGATAAACAAATTTGCATAATAGTTATTATAAATTTGTTTATCACTAAGTTTTTATTAGTTCTTTCTAAAAGTGTATTTATCATGTCATGATGTATTTTAGGGTTTTTATTGAAATGAATGGTGTATTCTTTCCTTTAATGGAGCTCTGTCATTTTGGGTTGTGATCTTCTGTTGATACTTGTGTATATATTTTGTGTACTTTTGATGTTGTTTTGGTTTGATTTCTTTTACCCTACCTTATCATCATGAGTTCCTATTTTTGTGGATACTTTGAGAGTGCAATTATGATGTTATGATTCGAGGACTAGTATGTGTTCGAGTTATCTTGTTTATGGAACTATATTTTGACCATCTTACTTTATGAATTTTATAAGACTATTTATGAACTTAAACTTAGGGGAGTGGCTTACAATAGGGGCCCGGGGTCCAAAGAGGCCAGTTCCAGGGTAACCTATCGCAAGTTATTAATAAGTGATAATTTAATAATAAAACTTGGGGTTAATAATAAAATTTAAGATAGATCATGATACCTCTCTCATTCCTTGAGCGCTAGGACAAACTGAGAATGAGAATGGGATGATACCTAGAGAGTAGGTATGATTAGATTCCTTGTCTGTATGGGAGGGTATTCTAGTTCCACATGAGTCATGTTGAGGGTCCGTGGTCCAGAGTGACCAGTCCAGGATAAGTCAAGTGATTGACCATGTGATGAAACTCTCATAGAATATAGCCTAAGTCTCCTCCATAGGTCCTGCTTTACTTTTTATGGTTGTGGTTTTGGCATTTGGATTTTTTTTTTCAGTGGTTGGTATTTGGGTTAATATATGTATGATCTTTATCTTTGGATGGTGTACCCTTTCGTTGACCTTTGATCTTCACTTTGTCTTGATCTTTCATATCCTTATACTTCCGCGTTAGTCTTTCTTGTTCTGTTCCCGTGTGTGGGCCTAATGTTATCTCCTCAGCATGCTAGGTGTGGACCTTTGGTTCCATGAGGTCAGGTGGTAGTGATTCTTATTACCACTGAGATCTGACTGTTCTTCTTCATGCTTGGATGATCCTTTTTGGATTTCTATTTTCTTATTTTTTTGGAGACTTGTTTAGTTTCATGAGTTGTATATCTGTACCATATGTGTATATTGGTTGATATCCTTTCAGAGAATGTATTATATTGTATTGTTATGTATTATTGTATACCCTGTGACTTGTGTAGTGGATGTTGATTTAGTTGTATATGTGGTCTTATTATATGAGATGTATATTATTGGATTCAGTTGATGTAACTTTTATGTTAGTTCTTTATAGTTGTTGTTCGTAGATTATTTTACTTAAGTAATTCTACGTCAAGGAACCCTCGAGATTTGTAACCTTTGTTGAGTTGTATTTATGTATAGCCTTTTTTTTAGTGTACTTATGCTTATGTCATGTAATTCATTGTATTGCTTCCACGTTGTTATCATTATTGTTTATAAACATTTAAAAAAAATTATCCTGTTAACTTAGTTGAATGTTTAGGTTAGCTCTCTTGGGTTCCATGGCGGGGCATTACACTTGGTATTAGAGCAAACATTTCTACACTGGGAGCTCTGGGAAATTTGTACAC
Organism: Thuja plicata; assembly: GCA_018584345.1. Taxonomy (NCBI): domain Eukaryota; kingdom Viridiplantae; phylum Streptophyta; class Pinopsida; order Cupressales; family Cupressaceae; genus Thuja; species Thuja plicata. The sequence goes on along the minus strand of MU226057.1, from coordinate 1,347,929 downwards.
CCATTAGTTGTCTTATTGGTTTGAAACAAGAAACAAACATATACATAAAACTTTGATGTATTTAAAACCATTGATTTGTAATTATTTGTTTTCTTTTGTTGTTATTTGCTTTTGGATTTGGTTTTGAGTTGTTTGATTCTTTGGTTCTTCAGGAATCATGCCTAAGACTAGATCTACTAGAGGCCATAGTAGAGGCTAATCTGGTGGCTGTGGAAGGGGTAGGGATCATATTCCTTCCACGAGTGTTCATCAACATAGTAGGGATGAGTAGAGAGATGATCATCGGTTTGACTCTGAGGAGCCATGCACTAGGCAATTATTGTAGGTGATATTGAATTGTCTTGGTCTTGAGCAGGGTAGAGTGGAGCAGGATGCCTCTCACCACTCTCATAGAGAGGACAGGGTGAGGGAGAGGTCTAGGCTCCCTCTGAGGAAGACCATCACAATTGATCCTAATGTTGTGGAAATGAACCACATGAGGGTACAAACTACTCCCTTTTATGGGAAGGGATCAGGGTTTGAGGCAGAGACATGACTTATTTCCTTGGAGAGGAATTTTTCTATGCACCCTTTAGTAGCAATAATAAGGCTAGTTATGTGGTGAGGCAACTCTCTTATTTTGGAATAGTGTGGTGGAATATCAAGGAGGAGAAGTTAGGGCTCTACATGGATACAGTTACTTGGGAGTTGTTCCTTGAGAATTTTTGAGAGAGCTTTCTCTTAGATGAGTGGAGGCAGAAACAAGCAGATGAGTTCCATAACATGAGACAGTTGACCTTGTCAGTTGAAGAGTATGAGCATCGATTCTTCGTGCTGAAGGAGTATGCAGGTTATGGACATTATTCAACTCTTATGATACATAATTTTATTAGGGGGCTCAAAGTACGTATCTTTTGAAGATTTAAGCTCTTTGAGCCTACTACCCTCAAAGAAGTGGTCATTAAAGCTACTCTTGCAAAGGGGAATCTAGCTTTGGGCCATGGTGGTCAGTTGGGGTTTTAGCCTAGTGGACCTACTTCTGGTTACAGGGGTAATCAATCAAAGGGAGCTAGGAACTCTAGGAACCCTCCTATAGATTTGAAGTGTAACCAGAACCAGTAGGGTAAGAAATTATTCCATGGTTATAGTGGTGGTTCATAGTCGGGGAACTATCGCAACTGGCAGCACAATATGCGTAATAGGACTGATCAGTCAGTTCAGAGTTTGCATCAGGATGTTAATATGGTTAGTTTTCAGCAGTCTAGTGCACCTTTGGCTAGGGGAGGTGGTAGTAGAGGGGGTTTCTTTTCCTGTGGGCAGTTTGGACATATTATGGTCAATTGTCCCCACGTGTAGTGCAGTTCTTGAGGCAGAGGCCAGTAGCTTTTGAACATACAGTTGGGAATGTTGGTAGATCTCATGGAGCGTATGTAGTATTTTCTCGCCCTCCATCTGTGTATTATGCTACTGTGAGTGGGGCTACAAATAGAGGAGCAATAACTAGTTTCTGCATTCCTACAATAGGGAATGATCCCAAGTGTTTGAATTAGAGACTTGGGAAGGGTCCTATGGGATCTGCACATTGAGTCTTTTGTGACTTGGTATGATTCTTTGTTTTGGGAGATTCATATATCTATCTTTGTTGTAGGATTTTAGGAGTAATCCTCGTTTTAGGGGGGAGGATGTAATACCCACCCCTTAATTTTCTTTTCTATTTCAGTTACCGAACTCTTTTAGGCCTTTTCATGTATGTGTGGGTTATTTCATATGGTTTTGAGGATATTCATGTATTACTTTTCATTATAATATTGATCTATTTCTTAGTGTGTTCTATCTTCTATTTGCATATGATTTATGGTTAATTCATGTTGGTTATGTAAATGTTATATTGTCATTTTGATTATGGTTTTCTAACAATACTGACCCTATATCTATATTTGCATGGATCATTTGTATATTTTTACTTTTTTGTTTGATGTGTTTGATATGGTATGGAATAGAGTCATAGTTACTTTCTTTGGTGAGATCCACACGATAAACTGGTCTTAATCATTGTTTGTTGTATTATATGTATGTATATTCATCTTTATGATGACAGGTTTGCAGATACCAAGCTACGTCTTCCCTGAATTGGCAGGAGTGAGCGTGCCCTATCGCAATATCTCAATGGTAAGAGAGGGAAGATAATATTCAGGCTTAAATCCGTACCCTATATCCTTATTTTTTCCTATAAATGGACAAGAATCTGATTGACTATCCTATTTGAATCCGTCAAGTGACGTGAACTCGTGAGCCATTCTGTGTGTGCTTGGGTGTCTGTTTCAGTTGTTTCTCTATTTCAGTTTTTTTTTTTTGATTAGATAGATTTCAGTTGATTTAATGATGCTTTTGGCTTGATTTATTTAATGAGTAGTTATGGTAAATATTAATGTTAATTATTGCACCTTTGATAAGGTTAAAACATTGATATATTAAATATATGGCTATTTAATAATTAAATATTAATTAAATGCCTATATTTAATTATTAAGTATTGATTTAAATAATTGAGATTTAATAAATATTAAATCCAAATATTTTAATTAATTATGCATATTAAATTATTAAGTGTTGCTTTAAGTTGCCTGATTAATTGATTTAATTTGATTGAAATATTCTCATGCATTTTCAATTATGACTTTGTTTTATATTATAAAGTTGAGCTGTGTATGGCTTTAAGTGAAATACAAAATAAAATATTTCTTTTAATTTTTAATTAGATAATTAATATTCCATTAGGGTTTCACTTTTTGAAAACCCAATTGCCTGGTTTTCTATATCTTTGGATTGAAAGCCATTTTGGAGATTGTTGAATCAGGGAGAAGGAGAATTCAGGTGATTGGAGATTTGTGGAAAGCTTAGAAGTATTTTGGATTCTTCATTGCTTTGGATTAGAAATGGTTCCTGTCATAAGTTAATAAGGTAGGATCTTGATCTTGATAATTCTAGCTTCCAGATCCTTGTCTTCTATGCATTTGGAATGCTAGGATCCTTTGTTTGAATCTTCCTTGTTTGTTATTATGTTATTTTATTGCTTAAAATTAGAAAAATGTTATTGGATCAATTATGTGGTTTTTCCTTCTTGAATGCATGCTAGATCTATGTTTTGGACATAAGGGTTTCATTTAAAATGCTTTGGTTGTATATGGGCATCGGGGTTTTCATTTGGAATGATTTAGTTTTCAAATATTGGCCTTAGGGTTTCAGATATGTGGGAAATGTCTTCTTTTGTGAGAATTTGTGAGTGTTGCAAAAAATTGGTTGAGAACCTTCAGATCTGTGAATTCCCTTACCATGGAAAGAAAAATTGCACTTGTACCAAGTTCTTGCCCAAACCCTAGATCCAGATCTACATGAAAACAAAACAATAGGGTTAAATTGCATGCTTGAAAAAAAATACTCTCTTTGAAATAGATTAATATTAAATTTAAATACATTTCCTTTTTTATCAATTTCATGGTTTGAGGAAAATCCTTATTTATTTCCTCTTTCGATCTAATTGTCTCTTTTATTTAGAAAATATACAATCTTGGCTTTTAAAAAAAATAGAGTTCCTTGCCTTCGAAAAGAATTATTAATGTTGATGGAAAATTAAAGAGAAATAAAAAAATATATCCATGTTGTTGGTATAAAAAAAATTAGAGTCTGGTTCTTTTCTATTTTTCACCAAGAATTTTTTTAAAATAAATAAATAAACAAAAAATGTTTATTAAAAATCTAGTTAAAAAAAAAGGTTGAGTTGAAAGTTTTTTTTGGAAAAAGATTTCAAATTTTTTATATTGGTTAAGTGGGAGCTGGGGCCACCAAATCCCCAACCCCCATGCTTTGTACCGCCCGGTGGTACCACTGTGTAGCAGTGGGCCCGCGGGGGTATGCGATACCACTGCTTTTTGTAGTGGTCTGCGGTACCCACTGCAGTGGCAAAGGGGCTGATTGGGGATAACCCGCAGTGGGGTTTAAAACCCCGGGGTCCACGACCCTCGGTCCCCCAAATAAAATAGTTTTATTTTATTTTTATTAAAAAAAAATTCATTTAATTTTAAAAGCATTTTTTTGTTTTAAAATTTATCTCATTTAAAATTTAATTTATTTAAAATATATTTCATTTAATACTAAGTTTTGTTTTAGTAAGTTTTCATTATGAAATTATATAAATTATATTTTAGTAATAGTTTTCTTTTTAAAACAAATTTCTACTTAATTTAATGAATTAATATATGTAGCTTTATTATTATTAATTCATTTATTTTTAATGGATTTTTTAAAGTATGTGTAATTTATTAAATTATGTATAATAGTATTAATATTAGAGTAACAATATTAATACCTATTATTAGATGTTACATTTGTATATTCTTACATGTTGTAATTATATTCAAAGTTTAGTAATTATTTAAATAGATTAATTTATGAATTGTAGATTTTATAAATTAATCTATAGGAGTTTTTACTGTGCGTTTTCTTTAGAAAATTTAATTATAGTGTTATTAGTAATTTTATAAGATAAACGAATTTGTATAATGATTATTATAAATTTTTTTATCACTAAGTTTTGATTAGTTCTTTCTAAAAGTTTATTTATCATGTCATGATGTATTTTAGGGTTTTTATTGAAATAAATGTTGTATTCTTTCCTTTAATGAAACTATGTCATTTTGGGTTGTGATCTTTTATTGATACTTGTGTATATATTTTGTGTACTTTTAATGTTGTTTTGGTTTGACATTTTGTACCGTGTGTGGTCCTAATGTTATGTCCTCAGCACTGTGGGAGTGGACCATTGTGTGCATGCTAAAAGTGGCCTTCTTACTTAGCAGTACACTTCAACATAGTCATTATACTTCAGTTGCATACAGGAATGAATATGGATTCATTCATCCTGCATGTCTAAAAGAGTCGACCTGTTGCCTTCTAAAAGGTAGGAGTATGAGCTTGCTCTTAGATCATTGCAATCTTAGTGACTACACACTAACCTAAATGAAGGATTTAGAGCTATATGCTGAAAGTAAAATACTGATTAATCTAAATGATTATGCAATTTGTTGTTCATCCAAGTAAATTAGATTGAGTTTTAGAGAACCAATTAAAATGTGAGATATTGAGTTTTAAACCCAAAAAAAAGTGTGCTCTATGATTAGATTTGCATGATTGCATAAAAGTATGCTCTAAGTTAGGTTTGCATGCCTGAAAATAATAAACACCAATACTAAATAAATGCTAAGAATGCAAGAAAGCTAAAACGAAAAATGCAGTATAATAACATTAATAAAAAATTAGGATCCCTTGTGAAGGAAAAGAGTTTCTCTTTTATAGAAAATCTCTCTCGAATCGACGGTCGAGATTGAACAAAAAGAGTGGCTCTGATTTGATTGAAGAAGCACAATCCATGTGCAAGCAATGTGATTGGTCGAGAGAGTCAGTTGACTGAACTGACTGGTCAGTTATTTTAGAAACTTCCATATTCAGTTTTCAGTTAACTGAAATGTTTCCAAAATGATAAACAGTATAGAATCAGTTAACTGAGTGGAACTAGATTATTTCTATTTTGATAATCAGTCAACTGAATTTGATGATGTCATATGCATTTTTAATAAATTAATTGATTTTGAATGCACATTTATGTTTTTATAATTAATTTAATTCCTTTCTTATTTAATTGGCAATTTTATAATTTTTATTTAATTAATATATCAGAATATCAATTAAATAATTAACATAAGATATATTTGCCAATGTAATGTGATTTTAGGAATTAATTAATTAATTAATCAAGTAAGATGATGGATTACGACCTAGGGTTTAGGTCAGATAAGTTTGAATTTGATAATTGCCTGTTTAATTTAGGACTTAGGGTAATCAAAATTAGGGTTTCTTGATTAATTTCAAAGATTGGGGGTCTAGGGTTTAGATGACCATTTTTAGGTGATTACATTTGCCCCTCTTTGAAATGATGTGTGATCAGTGCATTGATTCAAAGACTTGTTAGTGAGAAGACCCATAATAGTTTGATTTGAAGTGATGAAAACCTTTCTTTTGAAGAAGAAGACCAACTTCGAGCTTGATTGGACGAAGATCAATCAAAAGATATAAACAGAATGCTCAGTTTGATTTTGAAGCAATGAAACTGAGCATCTGTCAGGAACTCTTAAACCTTTTGATTGGTTTGAATGAATAACCAGTTTGATTTGAAGCGATGAAACTGATTATCATTAAGAGATTTGATTAGCAAGCAAATTAACTTGATTTGAAGTGATGAAGCCAATTTGATCAATGTATTTGGTTTCATTAATGAATAGCCTGTATAAGACCGATCTTGTCTAATTTCAAGTGTATTCACCATTGTATAAGACCATTGATTAGGTTGCCTTTGATTTAAGATGATCTCAACTTGATTTGTTACAATGAAGCTGAGATGCCCCAAGCGATGGGGTTTTGATTGAGGATGTGATCACTGGAATGTTGGTGTCCTGATCCTGCCCCCTCAAGAGTGAAATAGAAATATGGCTAGGTGCCCCAGTGATGAGAAGCAATTCGATTGATTAGACAATTTAGGAAGAAACTGATCTAATTAAAAATAGGTCCCAAGTGATTAGGATAGAAGATGTACTTGATGGGAGGCCCTATTTGACCGAGATTGACCAAAAGTAAGATACATGGATTGATTAGAAGAAAATAATGAGAGATTTCCATTGGTTGTGCAAGTAGTCAGCTGCAGATTTTGATTTTGATCCTGAAAAAAGAATTAGGACAGTTGATTTAGCAAGGGGTGTCATGTTTACGCATAACTGACAATGTGACAATGAGAAGAGTGATCGATAAGAACCTCATATCCTTCACATTGGAGAGAGATACAATTATTATGCTGATTTCAACACTATGCAGATGCAAGACTAACATGAATGCAACCTAAGGTGTAGTCACTGAGATTTAGCTTTGAAAATTTTCATCATTGAGAATTTTTGGAACATCGGAGTTGATACAATCCTTACTGGTGCTACTGTGACCATAAGAATATGAATATGACTTTCATTAGATATATTGGAAACTAACGTAAGCATCGAGGAACAAAAGCCGAGATGACCTGAACTTTGTTTTCAGTTGATTTTGCAAGAGTACACCAATATCGAGGCATTCAAAGCCAAGATAACCATGAGTGTGATCTTGCGTAAACAAGTAGAGAAATAATAGGCAAGGAGATAGTTCTAACCTCACCTTGGCATACAAATAAACATAATCGAGGGATGTGAGAATTTTCTGCCTTAATGCAGGAGCTCTTATCACATACAACTTGGTTATTTAACGTTGCCAAATCATCAAAACCACACCAAAAAGTAGTAGACCAAGAAAAGATTAACAAAATCAATGAGAACAAGAAACATACAAATAGAAGTTCAGAATACTTCAGCCAGTTTCAATGTTTTCAGATGTGTATATGTATGAGGTGTTGAGAAACACCATTGTACTTGTGAGTGCTTTGTATTTGATTGCTATCGATTTGTTGTTTATGTTTGTGATATCCAATGTGTGTTAAGAAATACAGATGCATCCAAAGATAGTGTCAAGAAACACTATTGATTGTGGTGTTGAGAAACACTTATTTGTGTTAGTAGCGAGTTGTCCTTCAGAAATGACAAGATTACTAACTCTGGTGTAATCCAAAGATGTGATAAAATTTGGGGACCCATTCCCCTAGTAGAAATCAATGATAACTAACTTGACTCATGCTGCAAGGACAAATCTGATTTGAATGCCCCCAGGTTATGACTCTGGATCGGTTTCAAGCCAGGAGGGTTCTTAGAAGAACCAGAGTGTCATGAAAGTGAATGAAAGATATGTACAGACTGAAGCAAAGGATTGCCAAGACTGAGCATTGATAGATGGAGTGCTAGGTACAAGACACGTCTGTTCACCAGGTTTTCACCTACTTGGTAGAGATGCTATTTAGCAGAAATTGGCTTGATTTGAAGTGATGAAAAAATTTGATCAATGAGCCTAGTTTCAAAAATGAATGACTCATATAAGACCGATCTATCTAGTTTCGAGTGTATCCATCACTGTATAAGACAATTGATTGGGTTGTTTTTGATTTATGATAATCTCAACTTGATGTGATGTGATGAAGTTGAGATGCCCCAAGTGATGGGGTCTTGTCTGATGATGTGATCATTGAAAACCTCGTAAGCATGTCTGTGTCACCATCCTTTTTTTTTGATTGATGCATCAAGGCTCCTGTTGCTAGGTTTTCACTAGGATGATCATTTTTTACAAGAATTTTTTTGATTTTTAGATTTTTTCATAGATTACTCTTGTCTCAAGCAAGATCACATTGGTTTTCCCCCAATGTCTAGCAAGGTAGAGATCATTACAGATGGATTAGAAAGTTGATGGATGAGGAGAATAGACAATGATGGATGAAGAGGGTGAATGCAACCCTCAAAGATAGTCTCCGCAAGATTACCCAATCTAGGGAAAAAAAAAATCCCAATGTAGGCTCATGGAGCAGTGCTAGATAACATATAGGACAATGACCTGATGTCATGAAAAGCATGCGATCCAAAAGAATGGACATGTCAAGAGACGTTTGAGAAACAATTTTGCAATTTTTGTTCTTCATTTAGATCAAGACCAAGGGGTCAATTTTATAGGATAGGATATATCTATGATAGCGCAATCAGGATAAGGGGTGATGAAGGTATAAGTGTATGGTTTGGATTATGGTAGGAATGCTCAGAGATAGGAAGGATAGGCTTGGGATAAGAAATATCATGATAGGATACCATGGATAGGCTGATGGAAAGGATAATGCATGTCAGGATGCATAGTGCTCATGGATAGGCTCAACCTTGTCAAGATCATAGGAAGGAACATGGATGCTCATGTGCTAGTTGGATGTAAGATATGATGGATAAGATGACATGGAAGGAACTTGCCCCCAAGTGAAGAGTGCAAGTAGGAGGAATTACGCATGATGCCTATTTTCCAGGTTTTCATCGTGGTACTTATCCAAGGTGCCACAAGAAGTGGTTTTCACCATAGGATGAATTGATTTTTCTTTACTTTTGCTACCAAGGTGTCTGTTTATCAGGTTTTCACCAAGGTGCTTTTTCTTTATTTTCTTTATTTTTATAGAGGAACTTAAGCTTCTATCTCTTTAGATAGTGCTCCTTTGAAAAATATTCTAGGATAGGCCAAGGCCGCTGAAAGTATGCTCAAAAGATACTGATAAGGTGATGGTAGAGAAGATTGACATGGAGGATAAGGGATATGGTAGCCAAGGATTTATGTGATGGATGGGTAGGTGGTAGGTGCAGGATGTTGGATAGGGTATGGTGATAAGATCAACATTGACAAACCCCTTGAAGGGTAGTGGACAAATGGAGGAAAAGTGGATGGAATAGCTCGATACTTTGATGTATGAGCTGATATGGATCTTGGTATGCGAGGACCGAAGATGGAGTTAGAAGATGGGAGATGTTTAGATGGAGATGAAGTGGAATACTTTGGAAGCTTGGATGCCAACTCTGACTTTTCCTTTGTGTTCAAGACTTTTAAGAGAGACTTGGGAATCCACCTAACTTTTGATTTTCTTTTTGTATCCAAGTCCTTTGGAAGAGACTTGTGAATCCACATAGCTTTTGATTTTACTTTGTTTTTGGATGATTTAGAACACAATTCTTCCATGGTGGATATAGAAATCCATATTTTCTTTGATATTATTCTTTGGTTGGATTTAGAATGCAATTCTTCCATGATGGATTTAGGAACCCATATTTTCTTTGATTTTTTCCTTTTCTCAGTGGACCTTTGTGGTCTCTTGAATATTTCTTTTTTCTTTATAGTCACATGTCGATTAGATGGGACATAGTGATCTTCATATGTAAGTGGATTCTTCAATTTTTGATTTCTTTGTTGCACATCCAAATTGCTTCCAAAAGACTTAGGAATTGTGGATGAATAGGGCTAATATGATTAGTTCATATGGATGGGTTGATAGGGAGCTTTCAGGGATGCACATCTTTGTTGATCTTGATAAGAGATAGGATAAGTGGATGATAAGCTAGTAGTGATAGGTATGTTAGACGGAGGGATATAAGGACCCAATATAGATGGAAGGTGTGATGGTTTCCGCTTTGGGATATAGGGACCAAGGATGGATTTGGAGGATGGAGAAGGATGATGCTTACATTTGAATGGAGGGATATAAAGTGTGGAGGGGATATCAACATCTTTAGAGTGAGCTATATTGCCAAGGATCTATTCATTAGGCTTCATCTTTATACCCATAGGCTCATGAGTAGTTTTGATAGGAGCGATTGATGCTCGAGGGGATTTATTATTCTGCAAGGGATTTAGAGGAATGATGGTTTTTTGAGGTGGATATGGAGGAGCATGACAAGGAGATGATGGGATGATATGATCTTGACAAGGATCATTAGCTGGTGTACAAAGGGTACCTTTCTCTTGATTTTCAATAGGCCCATTAGAGATGCCATAAATGATATCCTGATCTTGCTTGGGAGATGGATAAGGTATAGGAGATGTAAGAGTTTCTTCTGGGAAGGAATGGAAGGGATGATGAAATCATCATGAGAATCTTGAGATATGTGACTTTGGTGAACTGTTGGATAAAGATGGATGGTGTCTTGATCTTGATCATTACTGATATTTATTTCTTCACACCGTGGATTGCCCTCTTGACATGGAGCCACTTCTAAGGATGAGGTAAGAGTGTTGATCTGCATGAGGGATTCTTGACAGGCTGATGGAGTATCATTTTTAGTAGGCATGATAAGCATTGAAGTACATGGAATGTTTGGGTGTATTCTCTTTGAAGCTTGAGAAAGACTTGCAGATGCATGTTGATTAGCTTGGATCTCTTTTAGAGGTATTCCTTGAGGGTAGACACAGTCGTCATTAGGCTCAGTTCTTGATGGAGATGGTGTGGCTGGTCTTGAATCTTTAGGAGATGGAGGAATGATGGAAGAAGGAGACGTGATATGGGAACCATTGCTAGACATGGATTCTTGATAATGATCATGCTCAAGATTAGTATCTTCACTAGTTGATTAATTAGGATTTTACACTTCGATTAGGCCGTCATCTATGAGATCTTGGATTTTATGTTTTAACTCCATGCAAGATGAAGTTTTATGCTCATTATGCCGATGATATGCTTAATAGTTACTCAAGAATCTTCGTCCATGTGATGTGGCTTGAGGTAATGTGATGAGATCATTCTCAAGAAGTTCTTCCAATGCTAATTTATAAGATTATCCCAAAGGAGTAAAGATTCTCCCTAAACGATAATTAGACACTTCTTGATTTGCAATATCTTTCTTTTGCGGATAGAAAACACTTTCATCTGATTTTGAAAAGGAAGGAAGTATGGATGAATCATGATCATAGAGAAAAGGAAAGATCGATGAGGACTTTTTGAATGGTGTATACTTTTCTCCTTTTAATTCTTGGATTTCATATTTTAAAGATTCAAGCTATTTTGATAGAGCTGCCATAAGAATCTCTTCGTTTGCATTGATATGACCATAAGGTTTAGCCCATTTTATTTTAGACATTGCAAGATTAGGTTGATGTGCTTGCATAGAATATTGAAGAGGTGGTATGACGAATAGATTGATTGACTATCAGGTGTTGAAGTGATATCTAAAGTGTTGATTAAGTCTAAGACCAAAGGAAAAATGAGATAAAGTCCAACTAAGAGAGAGAAGCAACAACTCCAATCTTGTGTCAAGGTTAACGAACCTGCTCTCACAACTCAGGATAAGGACAATGTAGAAAAATATGATTAAGATAAAAAGTCACTTGGAATAGAACAACAAAGTCATATTTTGAGACAAAAACGAGTTAGAATGTCAACAGATTGTAGTCAAAGATATACTAGTGATGAATTTGAGAACACAAATTTGGTGAAAATTTGGACAAAAATTTCACAATAGAAGAGAAATTTGGACAGCAAGTTGATTGATTTCTACAGTTTGATAACATATGTAGAAACTTAGACAAGAGTTGACAGTTAAAACCTAGAAGTGCAAATTTTGAATCATTGATCTTTTTGATGTTTGATTGGATGTTTCAGACAGGATAGACAGACAAGTACCTAAAGTGTACAATTTTCTAGATTGTTTGATTATTGTTTTTGTTGCAGTTGTTTTTGTTGGGAACACTCACACCAGACACATCAAGAAGCCCTTAGCTATTCAAGCACATCAAGCAAACCCTATTCCTAGGTGGCAAGATATGGACAATACTTGTTTGAATCCTCTTACAATAAAATACCCATTCAAGTTAGACAGTTAGAAGCTTGGTAGCACTAGCTCCCCTCCACGAAACACACTTCTCAGGCCTACCAAGCTTTGAATTTCTTAAGATCTAAGGATCTTGATAAATTTACTATCTCAACAAGAGGGGTACATGAGAGGTTTCTTAGGCATGCACATCTCATAATGCCCGTATCAACAAGTAGAAAAGGATTTTGGCCACTAGATAAAAAAGGTTTTAGTAAGGGTCTTCGTTTAAGCATATCCTCCATGTATGCGCAAGCGCGATTCAGGCTGCTAACCCCATAGAGCACCTTAGCACAAACAGTTCATGATACATGATTGAGACTCGGAGGCCCTGTTTTGTGTTAGGTGAGAGCCGAGTATAAGCTCAAATGCCACTTATCTTCTGACGTTTTTGCCTTGAGAAGAATTTTTATTATAGTGAGTCGAAGAAGCTTGGTGTTAGCTTGTTCTCACTTGGGTCGTTCTCCAAGGGTGAGTACTTTTTCCCACTTGGACAGGCCCTCTAAAGTTTCAGATCTCCTGACAATAAATATTTCTGGATTTTTGATCATCCCAAAAGGGTGATAGCATAGTTTCTTGACATTATTGCCATCCCTAAAATAACAGACAAAATTTCATTTTAAAATGTCTTTCATGTGGGTTCCTATTTTAAGAAATAAAAAACAATATGCAAGCACAATGTTTTGTGTTCTATCGATCAAAGGCAACCTGAAAAACCAATCATGACTATTTTGTGTTTTAGTCTTCTGGGATAATGTTCTGCAAACCACTGTTAGGCTGTATGCAAAAGATAATCACATGAACATCAAAGCCAAAGATTATTCCACATTATCAAAATTAGAAAATTAGAAAACAGATCACATATTCAAAAAGTAGACAAAAAATCTGCATTTTCAAAAAAAAAGCACTGAAAAAGGTGATCATATGAGCCCGTACGAGGCTTTGGAAGCTGCAAAAGTGAGGATTAGATAGGTATAGTCACCAAAAAGCACAATTTTTGATCAATCTAGAGACCAAAAAATATAAAATAACTCCACCATTGTGATCCTCAGAGAATTCTACCTAAAATAAAAAAAAATGCTCAAAAAAAGGAGTTAAAACAAGCAAGTTATGATGATTTAAAGATAGACTGTAAATTTAAAAATGCCAATGATGAGGGGTAAGAAATTTGAAACCCTTGTTGATGTCATAATTATAAGTGATAAAATTTGATGGTCTGTCTGGAAGTCATAGAAATTAAAAAACCCTATAGCATGATGGTTGAAAGATTGTCAAATTTAATGACATCAAAATCTTGAGTTGACTGTGCACTTCAAGGATATTATTCGATGAGAGACTTTCTATTGAAATATAACCAACATACAATGTGCTTCAATACATATATTCATTTCCAACTAGTTAGGAGTTTTTGAATTCCTCAATGCCCGATAATCATCATATTACTGATTGGTTCTAAGAGATAACCACGAGTCTTATTGGACACTAGGTGGTGCATTCTATTGACCATGACTTAGTGGAATGACTGTCGCACAAAAATGTTCCATAGGACCTTAGATATAGAATTTTGGATTCAAATAGTTCAGAGACTGTTGATTGGTTCAATCCATTTATAACACCTCCGAAAGAATCATTATCCGTATAGTAGCGATCAAGAACTGTGTCCACCAAAGGTGGGAGAAGTAGAGCTATGCAGTTTGAGAAGTGGCACTGTTGAGTTGAGTAGAGAAGTGGCATTGTTGGGTTGAGTAGAGAAGTGGCCCTGTTGGATTCTTCTTGTTATTCTTTCATCCAGAGGAGGGAGGGTGTAGTGGTGTTGTGTATGTTTGTTAGCGCAGATTGGGGGAAGTGAAAGGGAGCTGGCGGGAGAAGAAGAAGTGCAAGGAGGTCTGCGTAGGCGGGAGAAGATGGAACTCAGGCTGGGAAGTGGCACAATGTAGGGTTATTGGCTAGAGGGTGGAGAGGTTTGGAGAGAAGCACAGTGGAATGGGGAGGCTAGAGGTGGTAGATGGAGTGGAGAAGTCACGCAGGGGTTGGGAAGAAGTTGGGAGAGGAGGATGAAAGGGACAACCAGAGGTGGGTGGGAGGTAGTGTGTGTGGTGGTGGAATGAAGAAGCTGGTGGAGGGTGGGAGGTAAGTGAAAGGTTGGGGCTGTGGAGGTAGGCAGCATGTGGAGAGCTGAGGAGCTGGCAATGGGGAAGAAGAAAGCATGGGGTGGGGAGAAAGATGTGAATGGGGGTGTTATGATTTTAGACAGCGCGGGGAGATGGGTAGCGCGCAACACATGAAGATAATAGGAAGCTTTAGTCCCACATTCATGGGACTAGTGAATGTGGGTTCAGTTTTATACAAATTGCTCTACAACAGTTATAAAGCAAAAGAGATGAGGGCTTTGGTTGCTGCTTTATAGAATGTAGGAAAACAATGTGCAAAGTAATTATGGATAAACCTATCTAGATCTTAGTAGATGAATATAACAATAACATACCCAAAATTTTGTGTCGCTCTATAAGAAAAATATTTTGAAATTTTTTGCAAAGGGTACCTCGGTCTGCGTGTAGATAGAGAACTCTATCTCAATTTGCATGTAGAGGCCGTATGACTTCTATTTGCATAATGATTTTGCCACTGATTTTTTTTTGTGCGAGTATGGGAATGTTTATAGTCATTTCAAACCAAAACGATGACCCAGACACAATGGTGGACCCAAATTTTGGTCAAAGTGAATAGAAAACAAAATTAAAAATAGAATTTAATAATGAGGCCAAAAATTGATTTTCCTGCCCCACAGTGGGTTCCATAAATGTGCATGCTAAAAGTGGCCTTCTTACTTAGAAATACACTTCAACATAGTCATTATACTTCAGTTGCATACAGGAATGAATATGGATTCATTCATCCTGCATGTCTGAAAGAGTCAACATGTTGCCTTCTAAAAGGCACTAGTATGAGCTTTCTCTCAGATCATTTCAAGCTCAGTGACTACAGACTAACCTAAATGAAGGATTTACAGCTATATGCTAAAAGTAAAATGCTGATTAATCTAAATGATTATGCAATTTTTTGTTCATCCAAGTAAATTAGATTCAGTTTTAGAGCACCAATTAAAATGTGAGATATTCAATTTTAAACCCAAAACAAAGTGTGCTCTATGATTAGATTTGCATGATTGCATAAAAGTATGCTCTAAGTTAGGTTTGCATGAGTGAAAATAATAAACAAAAATAATAAATAAATGCTAAGAATGCAAGAAAGCTAAAATAAAATTGCAGTATAATAACATTAATAAAAAATTAGGATCCCTTGTGAAGGAAAATAGTTTCTCTTTTATAGAAAATCTCTCTCGAATAGATGGTCAAGATCGAACAAAAAGAGTGGCTCAGATTTGACTGAAGAAGCACAATCCATGTGCAAGTGATGTGATTGGTCGAGAAAGTCAGTTGACTGAACTGACTGATCAGTTATTTTGGAAACTTCCATATTCATTTTTTAGTTAACTAAAATGTTTCCAAAATAATAAACAATACAGAACCAGTTAACTGAGTGTAACTGGATTATTTCCATTTTGATAATCATTCGACTGAATTTGATGATGTCATATGCATTTTTAATAAATTAATTGATTTTGAATGCACATTTATGTTTTTATAATTAATTTAATTCCTTTTTTAAAAAATTGGCAATTTTGTAATTTTTATTTAATTAATATATCAGAATATCAATTAAATAATTAACATAAGATATATTTGCCAATGTAATGTGATTTTAGGAATTAATTAATTAATCAAGTAAGATGATCGATTAGGACCTAGGGTTTAGGTCATATCAGTTTGAATTCAATAATTGCCTATTTAATTTAGGACTTAGGGTAATCAAGATTAGGGTTTTTTGATTAATTGCTAAGATTGGGGGTGTAGGGTTTAGATGACCATTTTTAGGTGATTACACTTTGGTTCCACAAAGTCAGGTGGTAGTGATTCTTATTACCATTGAAATTTGATGGTTCTTCTTCATGCTTGGATGATCCTCGTTGCAGTTATATCTTCTTATTGTTCTGGAGACTTGTTAAGTTTTATGAGTTGTATATCTGTACCATATGTTTATATTGGTTGACATCCTTTCAGAGGATGTATTGTATTGTATTGTTATGTAATATTGCATACCCTACGACTTGTGCAATGGATGTCGATTTGGTTGTATACCTTGGGTACCAGTTGTATATGTGGTCTTATTATATGAGATGTATATTATTGGATTCAGTTGATGTAACATTTATGTTTGTTCTTTATAGTTGTTCTTCATAGATTATTTTACTTAAGTAATTCTACGTCAATGAACCCTCGAGATTTTTAACCTTTGATGAGTTGTATTTATTTGTAGCTTTTGTTCGAATGTACTTATGTGTATGTTATGTACTTCATTGTATTGCTTCCACATTGTTATCATTATTGTTTGTAATCATTTAAATTTTTTTATCATGTTAACTTAGTTTCATGTTTAGGTTAGCTCTCCTGGGTTCCCTAGTGGGGCATTACACTTTGTATCAAAGCACACGTTTCTACATTGGGAGCTCTAAGAAATTTGTACACCCATTAGTTTTCTTTAGGTCTAAAAATTGAATCAAACATAGACATAAAACTCTCATGTATTTAAAACCATTTCTTTGTAATTATTTATTTTCTTTTGTTGTTATTTGGTTTTGGTTTTGGTTTTGAGTTGTTTGGTTCTTTGGTCCTTCAGGAATCACGCCTAAGACTAGATTTTATAGAAGTCATGGTAGGGGCTGATCTGGTGGCTGTGGAAGGGGTAGGGATCATAGTCCTTCCATGAGTGTTCATCAGCATAGTAGGGATGAGCAGAGAGATGATCATCCGTCTGACTCTAATGACCCATGCACTATGCAGTTATTATAGGGGATATTGAATTGTCTTGGTCCTGAGAAGGGTAGAGTAGAGAAAAATGCCTCTAACCACTCTCATAGAGAGGAGAGGGTGAGGGAGAGGTCTAAGATCCCTCCAAGGAGGCCCATTACAGTTGATCCTAATGTTGTCGCAGTGAACCACATGAGGAATCTTATGAGGGTATGACCTACTCCGTTTGATGGGAAGGGATCAAGGTTTGAGGCAGAGACATGGCTTATTGCCTTGGAGAGGATTTTTTCTATGAACCCCTTTAGTAATAATACTAAGGCTAGGTATGTGGTGATGCAACTCTCTAATTTTGCAATAGTGTGGTGGAAGATCGAGAAGGAGAAGTTAGTGCTCCACATGGATACAATTACTAAAGATTTTTTCCTTGAGAACTTCTGAGAGCACTTCCTCTCAGATTAGTGGAGGTAGTAGTAAGTGGATGAGTTCCATAACTTGAGATAGTTTAACTTGTTAGTGGAAGAGTATGAGCGTTGATTCTTTGAGCTCAAGCAGTATGTGGGATATGGACATGATTCAACTCTTATGATACAACATTTTATTAGGTGACTCAATGAACACATCCTTAGGGGAGTTAAGCTCTTTGATCCTACGACTCTCAAAGAAGAGGTCATTAAAGATACTCTTGGGGAGATGAATCTAGCTTTGGGCCATGTTGGTCAGTTCAGGGTTCAACCTAGTGGACCTACTTTTGTTTAAAGGGGTAATCTATCAATGCGAGCTGGGAACTCTAGGAACCCTCCTACAGTTTTGAAGGGTTACTAGAACCAGCAGGGTAATAAATTCTTCCATGGTTATAGTGGTGGTTCATAGTCGGGGAACTATCACAACTAGCAGCGCATTGTGCATAATATGACTGATCATCCAGTTTAGAGTTCGCATCAGGATGTTAATAGGGGTAGTATTCAGTAGTCGAGTGCACCTTCGGCTAGAGGAGGTGGTAGTAGAGGGGGTTTCTTTTCATGTGGGAAGTTTGGACATATTGCGGTCAATTGTCCCCAACGTGCAATGCAGTTCTTGGGGTAGAGGCTAGTAGCTTCTGAACCTATAGTTGGGAATGTAGGTAGATCTCATGGAGCGCATGCAGCCTTTGATCGCCCTCGAACCATGTATCATGCTAATGTGAGTGTGGTTGTGAATAGAGGACCAGTAGCTAGTTTTTGTATTCCTAAATTAGGGAATGATCCCCAATGTTTGAATTAGAGACCTAGGAAGGGTCCTATGGGATCCGCACATTGAGTCTTTTGTGACTTGGTAGGATGCTTTGTGTTGAGAGATTCATAACTCTATCTTTGTTGTAGGATTTCATGAGAAAGCCTAGTTTTATGGGGGGAGGATGTAATACCCACCCCTTAGTTTTCTTTTTTGTTTTAGTTGCTGAACTCTTTTAGGCCATTTCATGTATGTGTGGGTTATTTCATATGGTTTTGAGGATATTCATGTATTAATTCTCATTATAATATTGATCCATTTCTTAGTGTGTTATATCTTCTATTTGCATATGATTTATGATTAATTCATGTTTTTTATGTATATAATATGATGTCATTTTGATTATGGGTTTCTAACAGTACTGACCCTATATCTGTATTTGCATTGATCATTTGTATGTTTTTACTTTTTGCTTTGATGTGTTCGGTATGGTATGGGACAGAGTTGTAGTTACTTTCTTCTTCCAGATCCACATGATAAAATGGTCTCAACCATTATTTGTTGTATTATATGCATGTATATTCATCTCTGTGATGACAGGTTTATAGGTATCGGGCTACGTCTTCCCTGAATTGGTAGGAGTGAGTGTACCCTATCACAATATCTCAATGGTAATTAGAGAGGGGAGATAATATTCAGGCCTAAATCCATACCCTAAACCCTTATTTTTCCCTAGAAATGGACAAGAATCTAATTGACTATCCTATTTGAATCCGTCAAGTAACGTGGATTCGTGAGCCTTTCTATGTGTGCTTGGGTGTCTGTTTCAGTTGTTTTTTCTGATTAGATGGTTTTCAGTTGATTTAATGATGCTTGTGGCTTGATTTATTTAGTGAGTAGTTATGGTAATTATTAATGTTAATTATTGCACCTTTGATAAGGTTAAAACATTGCTATATTAAATATATGGCTATTTAATAATTAAATAATAATTAAATGCTTATATTTTATTAATTGATTTAATTATTAAGTCTTGATTTAAATAATTGATATTTAATAAATGTTAAATCCAAATATTGTCATTAATTGTGCAGATTGAATTATTAAGTGTTGTTTTAAGTTGCATGATTAATTGATTTAATTTGATTGAAATATTCTCATGCATTTTCAATTATGACTTTGTTTTATAAGTTGAGTTGTGTATGGCTTTAAGTGAAATTGAAAATAAAACATTTCTTTTAATTTTTAATTAGATAATTAATATTCTATTAGGGTTTCACCTTTTGAAAACCTAATTGCTTGGTTTTCTATATCTTTGGATTGAAAGCCATTTTTCAGGTTGTTCAATTAGGGAGAAGGAGAATTCAGGTGATTAGAGATTTGTCGAAAGCTTAGAGGTATTTTAGATTCTTCATTTATTCAGATTAGAATTGGTTCCTCTTATCAGTTATTAAGGTAGGATCTTGATTTTGATAATTCTAACTTCTAGATCCCTGTCTTCTATGCATCTAGAATGCTAGGATCCTTTGTTTGAATCTTCCTTATTTGTTATTATGTGATTTTATTGCTTAACATTAGGAAAAAATGTTATTGGATCAATTTTGTGGTTTTTTCTTCTTGAATGCATGCCAGATCTGTGTTTTGGGCATAAGGGTTTTATTTAAAATGCTTTGGTTGTATATGGGCATTAGGGTTTTCATTTGGAATGATTTAGTTTTCAAATATTGGCCTTCGGGTTTCAAATCTATGGGAAATGTCTTCTTTTGTGAGAATTTGTGAGTGTTGCCAAAAATTCATTGAGAGCCAAGAGATCTGTGAATTTTCTTACCTTGGAAAGAAAATTGCACTTGTACTAGGTTCTTGCCCAAACCCTAGATCCAGATCTGCATGAAAACAAAATAATAGAGTTAAATTGCATGTTTGAAAAAAAAAAGACTCTCTTTGAAATAGATTAATATTAAATTAAATGTATTTCCTTTGTTTTAATCAATTTCATGGTTTGAGGAAAATCCTTATTTATTTCCTCTTTGGAGCTAATTGTCTCTTTATATTTAGAAAATATACAATCTTGGCTTTTAAAAAAAAATAGAGTTCCTTGCCTTCAAAAAGAATTATTAATGTTGATGCAAAATTAAATAGAAATAAAAAAATATATCCATGTTGCTAGTATAAAAAATAGACTCTGGTTCTTTTTTATTTTTCACTAGAATTTAAAAATAAAATAAATTATAAAAGAATTTTTTTTAAAATAAATAAATAAACAAAAAAATGTTTATTAAAAATCTAGTTAAAAAAAAGGTTGAGTAGAAAGTTTTTATGGGAAAAAGATTTTAAAATTTTTATATTGGTTAAGTGGGAGGTGGGGCCATTGAATCCCCAACCCCCATGCTTTGTACCGCATGGTGGTACCACTACGTAGAAGTGGTCCCGCAGGGGTATGCGGTACCACTGCTTTTTGTAGTGGTCCACAGTACCCACTGCTGTGGCAGTGGGGCGCGTGGGGATAACCCGCGGTGGGGTTTAAAACCTCGGGGTCCATGGCCCTCGGTCCCCCTAATAAAATAGTTTTATTTTATTTTTATTAAATTTTTTTTTTCATTTAATGTAAAAGGCATTTTTTTGTTTTAAAATTTATCTCATTTAAAATTTAATTTATTTAAAATATATTTCATTTAATACTAAGTTTCGTTTTAGCAAGTTTTCATTATTAATTTATATAAATTATATTTTAGTAATAGTTTTCTTTTTAAAACAAATTTCTACTTAATTTAATGAATTAATATATGTAGCTTTATTATTATTAATTCATTTATTTTTAATGGATTTTTTTAGTATGTGTGATTTATTAAATTATGTATAATAGTATTAATATTAGAGGAACAATATTAATACCTATTATTAGATGTTACATATATATTTTCTTAGATGTTGTAATTATATTCAAAGTTTAGTAATTATTTAAATAGATTAATTTAAGAATAGTAGATTTTATAAATTAATCAATAGGAGCTTTTATTGTGCATTTTATTTGGAAAATTTAATTATAGTGTTATTAGTAATTTCATAAGATAAACGAATTTGCAAAATGGTTATTATAAATTTGTTTATCACTAAGTTTTGATTAGTTCTTTCTAAAAGTGTATTTATCATGTCATGACGTATTTTAGGGTTTTTATTGAAATGAATGGTGTATTCTTTACTTTAATGAAACTATGTCATTTTGGGTTGTGATCTTCTGTTGATACTTGTGTATGTAGTTTTGATGTTGTTTTGGTTTGATTTCTTTCACCCAACCTTATCGTCATGAGTTCCTATATTTGTGGATACTTTGAGAGTGCAATTATGATGTTATGATTCGAGGACCAGTATGTGTTCCAGGTATCTTATTTATGGAACTATATTTTGACCATCTTACTTTATGAGTTTTATGAGATTATTTATGATCTTGAGCTTAGGGGGTGGTTAATTAGGTGCATCTTAGGGGAGTGGCTTACAATAGGGGTCCAGGGTCCAAAGAGGCCAGTCTAGGGTAACTCACTTGATTGACCATGTAATGACACTCCCATACAATGTAGCCTAAGTTTCCTCCATAGGTCTTTCTTTACTTTTTATGGTTGTAGTTTTGGCATTTGGATCTTTGGTTTCAGTGGTTGGTTCATGTTGGTATTTTGGTTAATATATGTATGATATTTATCTTTGGATGGTGTATCCTTATGTTGACCTTTGATCTCTAGTTTGTCTTGATCTTTCCTATCCTCATACTTCTTCTTTAATCTTTCTTGTTGTGTTCTCATGTGTGGGCCTGATGTTATCTCCTCAGCACGATGGGAGTAGACCTTTAGTTCCATGAGGTCAGGTCATAGTGACTCTTATGACCATTGAGATCTGATGGTTCTTCTTCATGCTTGGATGATCCTTGTTGCAGTTCTATCTTCTTATTTTTTAGGAGACTTGTTAAGTTTCATGAGTTGTATATATGTACCATATGTGTATATTGGTTGACATCCTTTCAGAAGATGTATTGTATTGTTATGTATTATTACATACCCTATGACTTCTGCAGTGGATGTCGATTTGGTTGTATACATTGGGTATTAGTTGTATATGTGGTCTTATTATATGAGATATATATTATTGGATTTAGTTGATGTAACTTTTATGTTAGTTATTTATAGTTTTTCTTCATAGATTATTTTACGTAAGTAATTCTACGTCAAGGAACCCTCAAGATTTGTAACCTTTGTTGAGTTGTATTTATGTATAGCCTTTGATCAAGTGTACCTGTGCATATGTCATGTGATTCATTGTATTGCTTCCACTTTGTTATCATTATTGTCTATAAATATTTAAAAAAATATCTTGTTAACTTAGTTGCATGTTTAGGTTAGCTCTCCTGGGTTCCCTGGCGGGGCATTGCACATAACACCAAAGTTATCATAAAAATCACATTGCAATCATCCACTACATAGATTTTCTTTGGCTATCACATTCACCATGCAAGTAGGTGATGAACTATACCTGATTGAATGTTTGAAGATGATTAAGTTGATGATCACCAAGCTGTAGAAAGTAAATGCAAGACATTAAATCAATTAATGTATTGTATTGTCATTGATGTCAACTTGATATAATCTGATTGGTCATATACATAATGTCATAGAATTCAAGAAACTAAAGAGATAAAGTCTATGTTATCGGTAAACATAAAAAGCCAGTGTACATCAAGTGACAGTAAACACCGACGGATAGTGCACATTGATGGATAGAGAACCCTAAGAAGTCACAGTGTATACTGAGCACCACAACACTGAGCATAACTAAAGTGAACCCCAAGAAAAAATGAAGATAATTCTCGAGGACAACTAGAGTCAATGACCAAGAAAACTAAGAGTTGATCACTGATAAGAACTAGAGTTAGGAAATGACAAAATACTTAGCTGGTAGGAGCTATATATAGAGTTAACTGATTGATTACATTATTTTCATCGATCAGATAAACTAAGGATAAGAAGAAGATTTCAAGCACAGAAAATAAGGAGAAATCCATGGGATAAAACTAAAGCTATTCTTTAAAGATTAAAGCAATGCATGGAAAGATTTGCGGATCAAGAAAGCTATCTACATCAAAAAAAAGAAAGACAAGGATAGTAAACGGTGAAATCATGTCTATATAAAGAGACAAGTAATTCATTATCAAAAGAGTAATATTGAGTATAATTGTGATGAAGATAGAAGTCCTCATGCAGATCTGATCATACAGGCTAAGGAATAGAGCCAAGAATTTAGTAGACACCAAGAAATAGAGAAGCAACAACATTCATCGAGAAGAAAGAACAAGGAGGGGAGCAAAGGAACAGAAGAGAAAATTGATCAGAGAGGTATTATGGACTTACAATAGATCTGAAAATATTCAATTCAAAGTTGTATTAATGAACATATCATTTACTATTTTAGTTTAACCATTGATTCAGAAAATATCTTAACAGAGTGGGATTTAACAGTCCTTAATGTATTGAGATACTCAAGAGTATTGAAAGGTTTTTCTTGTTGACAATATAGTGAATGCCTAAGGTAAAAAGACTAACCAATGGTTTTAAATACTCTAACAAGGTCACACTTAACAATGTGTTTGTAACCTTTAACAGGGTTTGCTCTTCACCAAGCTCACTTTGAAAAAGTGAAAATTTTGGGTTACCAGTCCCAAGTGGCTTTTTTCCCTTAACAGGGTTTTCACGTTAAAAATCCATGTGTCAAATATGTATATGGCTCATTGATTTGATTTTTTTCTTTACACATTACTAAAACATGATTGGTCGGTAAACACTAAGTTTATTTACTGATATTTGGTAAAGGCTAGGAAAAGATAAACTACTATTCGATAAAGCTTAAGAAAAGGATAAATAGTATAATCGCCAAGCAGTATATATTTGATAAGATTACTTAAAGGAATACATCTTGTAAGACTGAAGATAACTAGAGGTATTGTATATGTGATATAAGTTTTGGTTGGATTATTGGATTAATTTTTGAGGCCACTGATTCACTCCCCCTCTCAGTTATTCTAACAATTGGTATCATAGCTAGTGTGATTGGAAGAGAGTTTAAAGACTCAAGCTAAAGATCACAAGATGAGTAAAATGGATGTGCCTAAGTTTAACAAAGACAAATTTACATCATGGAAAAGCAGGATAAGACTCCACCTATCAGGTATTTGAAATGATGTCATATATTTTTTGGATACTAAATTTGTTTTACCTACTGGACCTTCGACAGTTGATCAATTGAGAGAGAAACATGAACACAATTCTATGATGATATAACTTTCTTCCTCACTCTCCAATGCTGAATTTGAAGATGTCAAATCATGCACCACTGCAAAGAAAATGTGGGACAAACTCAAGCTAGTACATGAAGGAGATAAAAATGTGCTGAGAGCTAAGGCTGAAAGCCTAAGAGGAAATTTTGATGACCTAAGAATGAAAGAAGGAGATAAAATCACTCAGTACAGTAGAAGAATCAAAGAGGTTGTAAATTCTATCCCAGGAGTAGGAGGTGTACTTGAAGAAGAACCAGTGGTAAGTAAAATTCTAAGAACCTTACAGCCTATTTATGTTATTAGAGTATCTGTAATACAAGAAATGGGAGTAGTAGAAAATAAAAATGTTACTCTAAATAGTTTGATTGGTAGACTTATTTCATTCGAGATGAATAACTTTGACAATAGTTTCTTACCAACTATTGAGTTTGCATTCAAATCTTCTCTGAAAATAAGTAAATCAAGTCATAAACACACTATGAGAAATGATAGTGAAAGTGATAGTGATTAACAAGAACTTGATGAAATTGAAGCACTAATGGCTAGAAGATTGCAAAGATTTAAAGGTAGATATAAAGGTAAATTACCATTCGTATGTTTTAATTGTAAAGAGATTAGACACTTTGCTGCTAGATGCCCTAAATAGAGAAAAGATGAAAGAAATAATGATAGATCTTATGAAAAGAAGTTTGACAGAAGTTTTGACTGAGACTACCAAAGTAGTCGACACTCTGATAGAAGAGATAATAGAGACTACAAGGACAAAGGCAAGAAGGCTTGTTACCTGGCTAAGAACAAAGATGAAAATCCTAACACCGAATCTGATGAATATATTGAGGTAGTGTTTGTTGCTATGAAGTATGATTCAGACAAAGAAGAAAGGTATGTTGAGACATCACTCATATCTAAGGTTAGTAAAAATGATGTCTAGATTATTGATAGTGTGTGTACTCACCATATGACTGGAGATAAGGAAAAATTTGAAAATTTTGAATATTATAATGGTGGATTAGTTAGGATGGGTAATGACTGACCTTGTCCAGTTGAAGGTAAATGAACCATCATGTTGAATAATCTGATCAGATGTGAAAATGCATATTGGGTGAAAGGAATTAACTATAATCTATTGAGTATTTCATAGTTGAACAACACAGGACATCGAGTTGCATTTGAGAACAAAAAGACAAAGATCTATAATGAAATAGGAAGGTTGATCGGTACTGGTGAACAAACAAAAGGTAACCTATTCTATCTTGATGATACTAAGACCACTTGTTTATTGGCTAGAAATGAAGACATTTGGTTGTGGCATAAAATGTTATGTCATGTGAATTTTGAAAACATGGTTAGGATAAGAAATAAGAGAAAGGTAAGAGGCTTACCAAGCATGTCAAAGCCTGACCATGTCATGTGTAAGAATTGTCAAAAAGATAAAATAAAAAAGTCTAGTTTCAAGAGAAAAACCTACACATCTATTGCTATTCTAGAATTAGTCCATACTAACCTATGTGGACCAATGAGAACAAATAGATATTATGGTGATAGATAATTCATTCTCTTTGTTGATGACTATTAAAAAATGATGACTATTATGTTCTTAAAAGAGAAATTAGAAGCATTTAAGATGTTTAAATGATATAAAGCTATAGTTGAAAAACAAAGTGGAAAGGAATTGAAATGTCTAAGATCAGACAAAGGAGGAGAATTTGTTTATGATGAATTCAATAAATTTTGTAATGAGCATGGAATTACAAGACAAGTTTCTTCTTTGAGAATACCGCAACAAAATGGGATTGCTGAAAGGAGAAATAGGTCAATCGTTGATTGTTCCAGAACACTGATGATTGAAAAAGGCATCACACAAATATTCTGGAGAGAAGATATAAGTATTGTTGTCTATAAATTAAACTGAGTTCAATTGAAGAAAGACACCAATAAGACACCTTATGAGATATGATATGGATACACACCTAATGTAAGTTACTTTAGAATTTTTGGAAGTCAATGTCATATTTTGAAAGATGATAAAAATGGGAAACTTGACTCCAAAAGTGAGGAAGGAATATTTCTAGGTTATTCTACCAAAAGCAAGGCTTATAAATATCTTAACAAGTCCTCTAACAAAATCATTAAAAGTGCAAATGTTAAAGTGGATGAATTTGCTAAGAAAAATGATGAGGAAAGAAGAAAGGAGCCAAAATATTACAATAATTTTTTCTATAGTGAAGAACTTGACACTCTTCCTGAGCAACAGTGTATCACTACTGAGCGACAGAACAATGCAACCAAGCAACATGATGCACACACCAAAAATCAAGAAATTGCTCATAATGATGAACCAAGCGATGAAGATCAAAATGAAGGTCAAGATGATGAACAAAGATCTGAACTATTACTTGCCAAGTTTGTCAGAAGACACCATCTACAGAATCAAATGAAAGGAGACAAAAGAGATGGAATGAGAACAAGAAGTAAGTCACTAAACATTAGATGTTTGATATGTGATTTTGAGCCTAAATCTTTCAATACTGCACTTGAGAATTAAGAATGGGTTAGTGCAATAAATGAAGAGATTGAGAAGACTGAAAAGAATAGAACATGGACATTAGTACCTAGACCGAATGAAAAAATGTCATTGGTACCAAATGAATATTCAGAAAAAAACTGAATGAGAATGGAGAAGTCATAAGGAACAAAGAAAGAATGATATGCAAAGGGTATGCACAAGAAGAAGGTATTGACTATGGAGAAACCTTTGCACCCATTGCTAGACTAGAAGGAGTAAGAATTCTACATTCTTATGCTACTTTCAAAGGATTCAAAGTATACCAAATGGATGTCAAATCAACATTCTTAAATGAAATACTAGAAGAGGTATACATTAAACAACCTGAAGGGTTTTTTGATCCTAACAAGAGGAACACGGTTTATATACTACACAAAGCCTTGTATGGATTGAAACAAGCACCGAGAGCATGGTATGAAAGACTTCACTCTCATCTCATAAGTATTGGATTTGTAAGAACAAGTGATCATAGTAATATGTATTTAAAAGAATATACTAATGATAACATTATGATTGCTAAGATATTTTTTGATGATATCATATTTGGAAGTAATGATATGTTATGAAAATCATTTGCTGATGAAATGAGAAAAGAGTTTGAGATGTCAATGTTTGGACAGATTGAATTTCTTCTTGGTCTACAAATTCTACAATAGAATGAAGGCGTCTAAATCACACAATCCAAATACATCAAGGAAGTTTTGAAGATATTCATAATGGAGGACTCCAAACTAGTTGGAACACCTATGACAACCGGATGCAAACTAACAAAGCAAGACAAGATAACTGAGGTAAATCAGACCTTATATAGATCTATGATTGACAAAATCATGTATGTTGTACATACTAGACCAGATATAGCACATGCAATTGGAATAGTTGTAAGATTATCTGCTAATCTCAAGGATTCACACATGACTACTGTCAAAAGAATTATGAGATATCTAAAGAATATTAAAGACTATGGTTTGTGGTATAATAGAGAAGGAAAATTTGAGCTTCAAGTTTATATAGAAGCTGATTGGGATGGAAACATAGATGATAGAAAGAGCACAAAATGAGGAGCACTCTTTATGGGTGACAGAGTTGTCACATGGATATTTAAAAAGCAAGGATGTATCTCAAAATCCACTGGTGAAGTAGAATATTGGTTGCTGCTAAAAATTTCTCTAACATTGCATGGATCAAGCAACTGTTGAAAGGTATGAATATGGAAATCCTTGATCCAATGATTATCTATTGTGATAATACAAGTTCTATCAACATTTCAAAGAACCCTGTGATGCATGCTAAGACAAAACACATTGCTATTAAGTATCATTACTTGAGGGAACAAGTACAAGAGAAAGAGGTGATACTAGAATATGTATAATCCAAAGAAAAATTAGCAGACATAATCACAAAGCCATTGCCAAAAGATACATTTGAGTACCTGAGGAAGAGACTAGGGGTCTGACCCTTGTCTACTAGTCACTAAGCTGACTAGAAGGCTGCACCCGCCTACACATTATCAGAAGATCAATCATGTTGATGCAAGAAAAGATATGGACTGCAATTACATATCAGTATGTAAGAAGGTACTTATCAGAACTGGACACCAGAGATATTGTTGGATACTACAGAGCTATATTGCTGATGGAAAGAGATATTCATGATATATTTTAGTTTGGCATTGCTGTCAAAGGGAGAGAATTATCCATATGAAATATCTATCATGATCATCCAAAGGGAGAGAAGAAATATCCATCAGAGAGAGGAACAATCAAAGGGAGAGAAATATTCAAAGAAACAACCATCCATCCAAGGGAGAGAATTGGAGAAAAGTTAACACTGGATATCTATCCAGAAAAGGGAGAAGAGATTCTACAACAAAGGGAGAGACCAAATCAGAAGTTTATACATCTATCTAGTGAAGGAAATGAAGAATGAAGCAAGCACTCTGTAAAAATCAAATCTAAGCTAGAAGAGCTTACCAAGAGTTGGATATTTGAATTGGTTATAGAATAATAAGTTTGGTATATTATGGCATGTTTTACATTACATATTTTAGATTGTATTGAAAGTATGTTGCCATCAATGCCAAAGGGAGAGATTGATGAACTATAAATGATTGAATGTTTGAAGATGATTAAGTTGATGATCACCAAGCTGCAGAAAGTAAATGTAAGAAATTAAATCAGTTAATATATTGTATTTTCATTGATGTCAACTTGATATAATCTAATTGGTCATATACATAATGTCATAGAATTCAAGAAACCAAAGAGATAAATTTTATGTTATCGGTAAACATAAAAAGCTAGTGTACACCGAGTGATAGTAAACACTGATAGAAAGTGCACACCGACAGATAGAGAACCCTAAACAATCAAATTGTATACCAAGCACCACAACACCGAACATAACTGAAGTGAACCCTGAGAAACAATGAAGGTAATGTCGAAGGACAAATGGAGTCAATGACCAAGAAAACTAAGAGTTGATCACCTATCACAACTGGAGTTAGGAAATGACAAAATACTCAGCTAACATGAGCTATATATAGAGTTAACTAATTGATTACTTTTTTTTCATCGATTAGATAAACTAGGGATAAGAAGAAGATTTAAAGCACAGAAAACAAGGAGAAGTCTACAAGATAAAACTAAAGCTATGCTTTAAAGAT
This sequence comes from Thuja plicata, assembly GCA_018584345.1. Classification (NCBI taxonomy): domain Eukaryota; kingdom Viridiplantae; phylum Streptophyta; class Pinopsida; order Cupressales; family Cupressaceae; genus Thuja; species Thuja plicata. Next base: position 1,317,985 of record MU226057.1, on the reverse strand, counting down.
TAAAGCAATGCATGACGAGATTTGTGAATCAAGAAATCTATCTACGTCAAGAACAAGAAAGACAAGGACAGTAAATAGTGAAATCATGTGTATATAAAGAGACAAGTAATTCATTATCAAAAGAGGAATTCTGAGTATAATTTTGATAAAGATAGAAGTCTTCAAGTAGATCTGATCATACAGGATGAGGAATAGAGCCAATAATTTTGCATACACCAAGCAACAAAGAAACAACAACATTCACCGAGCAAAAAGAACAAGGAGGGGAGAAAATGAAAAGAAGAGAAAATTGATCAAAGAGGTATTATGGACTTACAATAGATATGAAAATCTGCAATTCAAAGTTGTATTAATGAACAAATCATTTATTGTTTCAGTTTAAACATTGATTCAGAAAATCTCTTACTCGAGTAGGATTTAACAGTCCTTAATGTATTGAGATACTCAAGAGTATCAAAGGTTTTTATTGTTGAAATCATAGTGAATGCCTAAGTTCAAAAGAATAACCAATGGTTTTAAATCCTCTAACAAGGTCACACTTAACAATGTGTTTGTAACCTTTAACAGGGTTGGCTCTTCACTGATCTCACTTCAGAAGAGTGAAAATTTTGGGTTGCCGGTCCCAAGTGGTTTTTCCCTTAACATGGTTTCCACATTAAAAATCCATGTGTCTAATGTCACTAGTGATGAAATATAACTAATTGAATGTTTGAAGATGTTAAGTTGATGATCACCAAGCTACAGAAAGTTAATGCAATACATTAAATTAGTTAATGTATTGTATTGTCATTGATGTCAACTTGATCTAATCTGATTGGTTATATACATAGTGTCAAAGACTTCAAAGAACTAGAGAGATAAAGGTTATGCTATCAGTAATGCATAAAAGTTTAGTATGCACTAAGTGACAACAAATACTGATGGACAGTGCACCCCGATGGATATAGAACCCCAAAAGAAGAGTCACAGTGATACCCGAGCAAGATACCCAATCAAGCATTATAGAGAGAAGAACCACAATGTTACATGATGCAAAAAAAACCCCGATAGAGAGACAACCCCGATGGACAGAGATGCCCGAGGACAACTGAAGTCAAGACCAAAGCTAACAAGGAGTTAAACACTAAAAAGAAATAAAGTTTAGAAACGACAAAAGACTTAGCTGGCAAGAGCTAAATATTGAGTTAACTGGTTGATCACATTGTTTTCATTGAAAAGCTAAAATCTAGAGATAAGCCAAAGTTTTAAAGATGTTTTATTTTAGTTGTCAAGGAGAAATCTACGGGATAAAAACTAAAGTAAGCTTTAAAGAAAGAAATGTGAGAATTGCGGATCATGCCAAAAAACAAGAAAGTCAAGAACTTATAAATGGTGAATTTACGTCTATAGGAGAGACAAAATAATTCATTGTGAATTAGGGGAAAATAGAGAAGAGGATGCTGAAGAGAATATTGGTGAAGAAAGACTTCATACAGTCCTGATAAAATAAGCTAGAGAATAGAGCTAAATATTTCTCTGAACACCGAGCAACAGAGAAGCACAACATCACCGAGAAGAAAGAAGTGGAGAAAAGGTATTAAAGAGAAACATTAATCAAAAAGGTACTATGAGCTCACAATAGATCTGAACATCTACAAGATTAATTTGTTTATATGAACAGATCATATACTATTTTATTTTAACCATTGGATCAAAAAGTCTCTTAACCGAGCAGGATCTAACCATCCTTTATATATTGAGATGCGTCCCAAGGAGTATCAAAAGGTTTATAGTGAAGATAGCATAGTGACATGCCAAATATCAAGTGATAAACTATTAGTGATAAATCCTCTAACAAGGTTGCACTTAACAATGTGTTTGTAACCTTTAATAGGGTTGGCTCTTCACCGACCTCACTTTAGAAGAGTGAAAATTTTGGGTTACCGGTCTCAAGTGGGTTTTCCCTTAACAGGGTTTCCACGTTAAAAATCCATGTGTCAAATGTGTCTATGATTCATTTCTATAATGTTTTTCTTTATACATTACTAAAATAGGATTGATCGGTAAACACTAAGTTATTTACTATATTTTGGTAAATGCTAGACTGCTATTCGGTAAAGCTTAAGAATAAGGTTTAATAGTGAACTCTGAGCAATAGTTATTTGATAACATTATTTCAAGGCATACATCTTGTAGGACTGAAGATAACTAGAAGATTATATTTGAGATATAAAATTTTGTGGTTGATATTGGATTAATATTTTAGGCCAATGATTCACCCCCCCTCTCAGTTATTCTAACAATTGGTATTAGAGCTTGTGTGATTAGAAAGGAAGGTTTCAAGACCTAAGCTAAAGATCACAAGGTGAGAAAATGAGATGTGCCTAAGTTGAACAAAGGAAACTTTGCATCATGGAAAAGAAGGATAAGACTCCACCTATTAGGTATTGGAAATGATCTTACTCACTACTTGGACACTGAATATGTGTTGGCTATAGGACCTCACACATTTGATCAATTGAGAGAAAATTATGAGCATAATTCTATGATGATAGAACTTGCTTCCTCACTCTCCGATACTAAATTTGAAGATGTTAAAACATGCACCTTTGCAAATAAAATGTGGGACAAATTGAAGTTAGTACATGGAGGAGATGCTAATGTGCTAAGAGCTAAGGCAAAAAAGCCTAAGAGGAAAGTTTGATGACCTAACAATGAGAGAAGGATAAAACATCACTCAGTATAGCTGCAGAATAAAAAGGTAGTCAATGCTATTCGAGGAGTTGGAGGTGTACTTGAAGAAGAAATAGTGGTAAGTAAAATTATAAGAACCTTACTGCATGTTTATGCTATTATAGTATTTGTGATATAAGAAATGCAAGTAGTAGAAAATAACAGTGTCACTCTAGATAGTTTGGTTGGTAGAATTATTTCATTTGAGATGAATAAATTTGACAACAGTGTCTTACCATCTATTGAGTCTGCATTCAAATCTTCTTTGAAAATAAGTAAGTCAAGTCATAAGCACACTATGAGGAATGATAGTGAAAGTGATAGTGATGACCAAAGAATTGATGAGATTGAAGCCCTAATGGCTAAAAGATTGCAGAGAGGAAAAGGTAGATACAAAGGTAAATTACCATTGGTATGTTTTAATTGTAAAGAGATTGGACACTTTGCTGCTAGATGTCCTAACAAAAGAAAAGAATACAGAAACAATGGCAGATCATATGAAAAGAAGTTTGATAGAGGTGATAATAGAGATTACCGAAGAAAATGACAATCTAATAGAAGAGATACCCAATACTACAAGGAAAAAGGGAAGAAATCTTGTTACCTGAGTGAGAACAAAGCCAGAGATACTAACACCGAATCTAATGAAGATATCAAGATGGTATCTATTGCCATGAAAGATGATTCAGACAAAGAAGAAAGGTATGTTGAGACTACACTCATATCTAAGGTTAGTAAGAATGATGTTTGGATTATAGATAGTGGCTGCACTCGCCACATGACTGGAGATAAAGAAAATTTTGAAACTTTTGAGTATTATTATGGTGGATCAATAAGAATGGGTAATGAATCACCTTGTCCAGTTGAAGGTAAAGGAACCATAATCTTAAATAATATGATCAGATGTGAAAATGCATATTGGGTAAAAGGAATTAATTATAATCTATTGAGTGTTTCACAGCTAAATAACACAGGTCACCGAGTTGCATTTGAGAATGAAAAGGCAAAGATCTTTAATGAATCAGGAAGGTTGATTGGAACTGGTGAATAGACAAAACGTAACCTATTCTATCTTGATGATATTAAGACCACTTATTTAATGGCTAGAAACAAAGACATATGGTTGTGGCATAAAAGGCTATGTCATGTGAATTTTGACAACATGATTAAGATAAGCAATAAAAGGAAAGTGAGAGGCTTACTGAGCATGTGAAAGCCCGAACATATCATGTGTAAGAATTGTCAAAAACATAAAATGACAAAGTCTAGTTTCAAGATAAAACCCACACATCTAATTCTATTCTAGAATTAGTCCATACTAATCTATATGGATCCATGAGAAATAAGAGCTACTATGGTGATAGATACTTCATTCTATTTGTAGATGATTATTCTAGAATGATGACAGTTATGTTCTTAAAAGAGAAATTAGAAGCATTCACGATGTTTAAATGGTATAAAGCTATTATAGAAAAACAAAATGGTAAGGAATTGAAATGCTTAAGATCAGATAAAGGAGGATAATTTATTTATGATGAATTCACTAGCTTTTGTAATGAGCATGGAATTAAAAGATAGGTTTCTGCACCAAGAACACCATAGCAAAATGGGATTGTTGAAAGAAGAAACATATCTATTGTTGATTGTGCAAGAACACTAACAAATTGAGAAAGGCATCACTCAAAAATTTTGGAGGGAAGCTGTCAGTACTTCTGTCTACACATTGAACGAAGTTCAATTGAAGAAAGACACCAAAAAGACACCTTATGAGCTATGGTATGCATACACACCCAATGTAAGTGAATTTTTGAAAGTCAATTTTATATTTTGAAAGATGATAGAAATGGAAAGATTGACTCAAAAAGTGAAGAAGGAATATTTCTAGAGTATTCCACCAAAAGAAAGGCTTATAAATGTCTTAACAAGTCCTCAAACAAGATAATTGAAAGTGTAAATGTCAGAATAGATGAATATGTAGAGAAAATGATAAGGAAAGAAGAAAATAATTGGAAGAATACAACATATTTGTCTACAATGAAGAACCTGACACTCTTCTTGAGTAACAATTTATCACTCCCGAGCAACAGATCAATGCACCCGAGCATCAGGCTGCAAATACCAAAAATCAAGAAATTGCTCAAGATGATATTCTGAGCGATGGAGATAAGAATGAATGTCAAAATAATGATCAGAATGATGAACAAAGAGATGAACTGATACTTTCCAAGTATGTCAGAAGACACCATCTAGAGAACTAGATCATAGGAGACAAGAAGGCTAGAATGAGAACAAGAAGTAAGTTACTGAACACTAGATATTTAATTTGTGATTTTGAGCCTAAACATGTTAATAGTGCATTTGAAAATGAAGAATGGGTCAGTGCTATGAATGAAGAAATAGAATAGATTGAGAAGAATAGAACATGGACATTAGTACCTAGACCAGATGACAAGAATGTCATTGGTACCAAATGGATATTCAGAAGCAAGATGAATGAGAATGAAGAAGTCAAAAGAAACAAAGCAAGATTAGTATGCAAGGGGTATGCACAAGAAGAAGGTATTGAATATGGAGAAACCTTTGCACCCATTTCTAGACTAGAAGGAGTCATAATTCTACTTTCTTATGCTACATTCAATGGATTCAAGGTATACTAAATGGATTTCAAATCTACATTCCTAAATGGAATACTATAAGAAGAGGTATACATTGAGCAAACAGAAGGGTTTGTTGATCCTAACAAGAGAAACAAGGTTTGTAGACTACACAAAGCCTTGTATGGATTGAAATAAGAACCGAGAGCCTCGTATGAAAGAATTCACTCCTATCTCATAAGTATTGGATTCGTAAGAACACGTGAAAATAACAATCTATATTTAAAGGAAGATACTGATGATAAAATTTTGATTTCTGAAATATTTGTTGATGATATCGTATTTGGGGTAATGATATATTATGAAAATCTTTTGCTAATGAAATGAGCAAATATTTTGAGATGTCAATGTTTGGGGATTCAAAATGGAAGATTCCAAGCTAGTTGGAACACCTATGGAAACCAGATGTAAGCTGACAAACGAAGATAAGTCAAACAAGGTAAATTAGACCCTATATAGATCTATGATTGGAAAACTCATGTATGTTATTCATACTAGACCAGATATAGCACATGCATTTGGAATAGTTGCAAGATTCTCTACTAATCCCAAGGAATCACACATGACTACTGTCAAGAGAATTATGAGATATCCAAAGAATACCGAGGACTATGGATTATGGTATAAAAGAGAAGGAAAATTTGAGCTTCAAGTCTATACAGATGCTGATTGGGCTGGAAACTAAGATGATAGAAAGAGCACAACTGGAGGAGAATTCTTCATGGGTGACAGACTTGTCACATGGATAAGTAAGAAGCATGGATGCATCTCACAATCCACTACATAAGAAAAATATGTGGCTGCTTCTACAAATTGCTCTAACATTGCATGGATCAAACAATTACTGGAAGGTATGAATATGAAAATTCTTGAACCAGTGATTATCTATTGTGATAATACGAGTGAAAGTAAGAGTTCTAAGAATCCTGTCATGCATGCTAAGACTAAGAATATTGCAATCAAGTATCATTACTTAAGAGAACAAGTGGCAAGAAAAAGAGGTGATACTAGAATATGTTCAATCCAAGGAACAATTAGCAGACATATTCACAAATCCATTTCCTAAAAATACATTTGAGTACCTGAGAAAGAGACTAGGGGTCCAATCCTTTTCTATTAGTCACTAAACTGACTAGGAGGCTGCATCAACCTACACATAATCAGAAGATCATTCATGTTGATGCAAGCAAAGAGATGGAATGCAAAGATACATCACTACACAGGAAGGTACTTATCTACACCAAACACTAGAGTCATTGTATTACTGACGGATATGGAAATTCGAGGAGTATATTATAAAAAGGAGGAAGGATATAGTTTGGCAATGTTGTCAAAGGGAGAGAAGTATCCAAAAAGAGAGAGATTATATCCATATGAAATATCCATCATAACCATCCAAAGGGAGAGAAGTATCCTAAGGGATAAATGACTTAAGGGAGATAATATGTCTATTGTTGTCAAAGGAAAAATAGATGATCAAGGAGAGGAATAGTCAAAGGGAGAGACAACATCAATGAAGAGATTCTACAACACAGGGAGAGACAAAATTAGAAGTTGCTACATCTATCCAGTGAAGGGAATAAAGATTGAAGAGAGCACTCTGCAAGAAACAAATCTAAGCTAGAAGAGCTTACCGAGAGCCATACATTTGTATTGGTTATATAAAAGTTTTGGTAGATTGATGAACTACAACTAATATATTTCATATTGTATTAGTAGTAATGTAGTATGTTTCCATCAATGCCAAAGGGAGAGATTGATGAACTATAAATGATTAAATGTTTGAATATGTTAAGTTGATGATCACCAAACTACAGGAAGTTAATGCAAGATATTAAATAAGTTAATGTATTGTGTTGTCATTGATGTCAACTTGATATAATCTAATTAGTTATATACATAGTGTCAAAGTCTTCAAAGAACCAGAGAGATAAAGGTTTGCTATCAGTAATGCATAAAAGTTAAGTATGTACTAAGTGACAACAAACACTGATAGACAATGCACCTCGATGGATAGAGAGCCCCAAAAAAAGAGTCACAGTGATACCCGAGAAAGATAGCTGATCAAGAATTACCAAGAGAAGAACCAAAGTGTTACTTGAATGACAGACAACCCTGACGGACAGAAAACCCCGACGGACAAAGATGCCCAAGGACAACTAAAGTCAAGATCAAAGATAACAAGGAGTTAAACACCAAAAATAACTGAAGTTCATAAATGATAAAAGACTTAGCTGCCAAGAGATAAATATGGAGTTAACTGGTTGATCACATTGTTTTCATCAACAAGTTAAAAGCCAGAGATAAGCCAAAGTTTTAAAGCTATTTTATTCCAGTTGTCAAGGAGAAATCTACGGGATAAAAACTAAAGTAAGCTTTAAAGCAAGAAAGAAAATAATTTTGGATTACACCAAAATATAAGAAAATCAAGGACTTAGAAATAGTGAATTTATGTCTATAAGAGAGACAATCTAATTCATTATAAATTAGGGGTGAATAGAGAAGAGGATGCTGAAGAGAATACTGGTGAAAAAATACTTCATATAGTTCTGATCAAACAAGTTAGAGAATAGAGCTATATATTTCTACAGACACCGAGCAACAAAGAAGCACAACATCACCGAGAAGAAAGTAGAGAAAAGGTATTAAAGAGAAACATTGATCAGAAAGGTACTATGAGATTATAATAGATCTAAACATCTGCAATATTAAGTTGTTTATATGAATAGATCATATACTATTTCAGTTTAACCATTGGATCAGAAAGTCTCTTAACCGATCAGGATCTAACCATCCTTTATATATTGAGATACATCCCAAGGTATCAAAAGGTTTATCATGAAGATAGCATATTGAAATGCTATATATCAAGTGATAAAATATTAGTGATAAATCCTCTAACAAGGTCGCACATAACAGTGTGTTTGTAACCTTTAACATGGTTGGCTCTTCACCGAGCTCACTTTAGAAGAGTGAAAACTTTGGGTTACCGGTCCCAAGTGTTTTTTCCCTTAACATGGTTTCCATGTTAAAAATTAATGTGTCAAATGTCTCTATGAGTCATTGCATTAATATTTTTCTTTACACATTACTAAAACATGATTGATTGGTAAACACTAAGTTGTTTACTGTATTTCGGTAAATGCTAGACTGCTATTCGGTAAGGCTTAAGAATAAGGTTTAACAACAAACTTCGAGCAGTAGTTATTTGATAAGATTATTTCAAGGCATACATCTTCTAGGACTGCATATTTCTAGAGTCTTATATTTGAAATAAAGTTTTTTGGTTGATATTAGATTAATTTTTGAGGCCACTGATTCACCCCCTCTCTTAGTTATTCTAACAACTAGCACATTTGAGTCCCTTTTTGATGGCTATGTGTCAGAATTCTGATACTACCCCTTTGATCAAGCGACATAGGCCGGTGTTATAATTTTGGTGTCAGAATCACCGATGGTTGGTATGTTCGTCGTTATTGCGATGGTGTAATACCCACTCATGTTTTTCTTTTAGTTTATGATGCTGTACTCTTTTAGGCATTGGTTCAGTGATTGGCCGGATTCTTTTAGGATACTTTTCATGAGAGCTATTATTCCTTTAGTTGATGATGATACTTGATTATGATGTCATGGATTGATCATATGAATAGATAGATGTGATGATGTTTTCATGTTGATTATTATATGCTGATTTTAGATTATGATATACTTACCCCATACTTGCATGTGTATGGTTGTTTTATATGTTGATGTAATTGCTAATGTGTTGTGGTAGAGGACAGAGGTGTAGTTACTTGCTTTGCGAGATCCACACGTCCGACCGATCTCTATCATTGTTTGTGATATTATGTTGCATGTACATGTGTGTTCTTTTGATGACAGGATTGCAGGTATAGGGCATCGTCTTCCCTGAATTGGTAGGAGTGAGCGTACCCATAAATATTTATCTCAATGGTAAAGAGGGGTGGTAACATACAGATCCAAAACCCTAACCTAAGCCTAATCTTCCTAATATTGTATGACTACTCTTGAGTATGTATGTGTTTTGCATGTGTTTGCTTTCAGGTGATTTTTGGATTATTGAGTGATTTTCTATGTTTAATGATTTAATGGAATATAGTTGAATTAATTATTTAATTATATCCTAAGTTTATTTTACATAATTAATTAAATTGAAATATTTGAATATTTTGATTTAATTAAATGTTTAATTGAAAACTATAGTAAATGTGCTTATATGATTAATTAAATAATTAAATATTTGGTTGATGGCATTATTGTGACATAAATATTTAATCTATTTAATTAAATATTTTATTAATTACATGTGCATGAATATTTTAAAAAAGTATTTTTAAATTTAAATATCTCAACTTGAAATTAGGAGTCAAAGTTGAGTTGGGGGAATAAAGAATATTTTATTTATTTAATTTGGATTTCCTTTCAATTTTGAGGGGAGTTATTTTAGGGATTGAATGAAGAGTTGTCATGAGGGTTTGCACAATTAGGGGAAGTTGATTATCTTTAGGAGAATTCTCCTCTCATTTCCCTCATAACAGATTTTTTGGATTTGGAGAGCTCTTGGTGATTTTGGGATTTTTGAAGGATTGTAGATTGTTGTGGTTTCTTGTTGCTTTGAGGATTTTGAGATTTTTCTTACTTGTGTGTGTGCTCGGATCTTCGTAGTTGTTAGATCTGTGGTTGAATTGTGCTTGAAGGGTTTCATATTTTCTTCCATCATCCAAGCTACATTCTTCCATTTCTAGCATTGGAATCAAGGTAGGTTTCATTTTCCATGTGTGGTTTCAATTTTGTAGATCTAAAGTTTTCTATGTTGATTTAGTGCAGGTTGTTATTTTGGCTTTTAAATGGCTTAATTGTTGTTTATACATTTTTGGGTGTTCATTAAAACCCTAGATTTGAATTTCTTTCATTCTATGTATTCTTAGCATCGTAGGGTTATGCTATCAAAATTTCGGGAAGAAATTCCTTCTAGATCTCTTAGAAAATAAATTTTTTATCCTGCCTATAGTTCAAACTATAGAGGAAATTAAATTTATGGTTTATTATTGTTTTGATATTTTTGGGGTTTATGAGAAACTTAGATCTATCATTTTCATGTTTATATGTTTCTTAGCATAGTACCCTTATGCTATCAAAATTTCATGAATAAATCTCTCATTAATCTCTTAGAAATCAAAAAAATTAAACTCTGTCTATAGTCCTAACTATAGAAAAATTAAAATAAATATCTAGCCTTTTGTATTTGCTTGGAAAAACTAAATTAATTGGAAAAATTCAACTCTCTGTATTTTATACAGACTGGTGAAAAAGATTAAAAATTAAAACTACACAGGAAAGAGAAAGAAAAAGGATTGACCAAGGACAAAAAGCTTACCCTTTTATTTATTTCCGTAATTTCAAAATTCCTCTAAATAAAAAAAATTTAAAATAAAGTTCTTTATAAAAAAATGCATTGGTAAAGTTTTTTAAAAAATAAAATTTAAAAAAGTAAAAATAAATTGTAAATGAGTTTGGGGGAGGGGTGGGACCCGATCCCCACACCCCTACACCATGATTGGCGCGCAGCCTTAAAGGCTGTAGGCCTTCTGGTCGCCATCGGCGCCAGCAACCGAGGCATTAAAGAAGGGTGTGTGGGGGGAAAACCGTGTGGGTCCCCCCCACATAAAGTTGTTTAAAATTTTGTTTAAAATTTCATTTTTTTTATTAAATGTAAATGTGTTCGGTTTTTTTTAATTTAATTTAATTTAGTTTTTTTTTTAAATAATAAATTTTTGTAATTAGATTTTAATTTAATTTTAAATTAGTTTAATTTAATTCTTTTATTAAATTAGTTTAATTTAATTCTTTTATTAATTAAAATTAGTTTTGTTTTATCATTATGTTTAATTAATTTAATATTAAGGGTGTTAGATTTGTCATGCCCAAAAGTTGGGCAAAAACACACGAACAAAAATTTTTAAATATCGCAAGAAACGGAAAACTAAAGTAATGACAAGGGTAACACATGCACGCAAATCGAGGCAGTTCACCGAAAGTCAACTAGAGTTGACCCAAAGCCAACTATACACTGATAAGGTCAATGGAACAACTAGGGTTCGCTTAGACCCAAAAGAAGAGTCGCACACGCAAATCAAGACAGGTTGACTAAAAGTCAACTAGGGTTGACCAAAAGTCAACTATGTCTTGAAATACGTGAGGAAGGGTCTCAAGGCCTACTAAGCGCTATGAAAGATAAGGGTACGCAAAATGAGATAGTCGATCAAAAAGTCAACCCATGTTGATCAAAAAGTCAACTATCTCCAAAAGGCTTGAAACAGAAACCCTAGGGTCCAGAGGCTGAAAGGAGTACTGGGTTCCAGTATCGAGACCCTTAGAAAGAGTTTGACCATGGTTGACCAAAAGTCAACCGTGCACGAAAATAGTCAAAGGGTGACGAAAAAGGGTTAGAAATTAACCAAGAACGATTAGATTAAAAGTTTAAGCGAAAATAAGCTTAATACCTATACTTATAAGCATTAAAACTTTAATATAAACGATCGAGTTAAAATCCCCTAAAAGAACATTATATTAACAGTTCGAAGACTATACTAAAATCAATCTTAGATATTCATCTTATAAAATACCTCCCATATAAGAATTTATTAAATTAAATCTAATCTGTTAAAGAATTAAGACAACATATAATTAAACTCTTCTATAGAATAAAAAAAATAAATCTAACTTCTAATTAATAAATTCAATATATACAAAGAAAAATCTACTCTAACATTTAAATATAACATCATATAAAACAAATATAATTTAAATCTTACCTATATGTAAAAATAATAATAAACCTTTTAATAAATTTCTAAACTCAAATGAATTTAATTCCTATCACAAAAAAAAATAATTACATATATGATTTCATATATATAAATCCAAACCTTATAAAACAATCTAAATGAAACAATTACCTTACCCTACAAATCCTTATAATAAAATTCCTGTACATAATATATATAAAAAAAAAATGCTAAACCCTAGCGAAGGGTGGAGGCGGCGGAGGAAAACGCAGAGGGCGGTGAAAGGGCGGAAGGTGGGCGGCGTTAAGCAGGGGTTTCCGGTGGGCAGTGGGTGGGGAGCCGGCGGAGCGGCGCTCACCACGCCACTGCCACCACGGTGGTGGGCGGCCGGCTACGACCGACGCCGCTCACCCACTGTGGTAAGCAGTGGAGTGGGGCGGCGCCCGCGCGGCCCCTCCTGTGCAAGGGGATGGGGAAGGGCTTCGGCCCTCCCCGCCCACTTATTAAATTTTTATTTTAAAGAAACAAAAAAATGACGCACAGCGCCCCACGCGCTTTCATTCATTTTTTTTTTTTTAAATAAATTTATTAATACATTTGTATTAAAGGAATGAACATAACTATATGTTAAAGTACAAATAATAAAAAAAAGAATAAAATACAACCATAATTAATGACTAGTGTAAATAATTTAAAAAAATCTTTGTATACCTCAAAATAGGGGGTATATGGAGATTATTTTTTTTAAAACTAAATTTGCCCATGGAATCCATATTTTATTCTGCAGACATTGGTGGAGGAAAAAAAACTAAATTCATGCATTTTTTTTTGGGAAAAATTCGTTAAATCTACCAAGTAAAAAAAAATATATTCACTCCTAAGATCCTAAAATTGTGCAATATTTAAAGCTAGAATTAAATTACATATATATATGTTTTACACAAAGACATATGTTTAGAAAATAATTTCAAATCTGAAAGATTTCTCTACAAGGAACAATTACGTTTCACAAGCATATTTATCCAACATATTTATATTTTTTTCAAAGAATCACTATTTACATAATGGGATAAAATATTTTAACTAAATTAAAGATTACAAACATCCAAAGGATTCCAGTACAACTATGAAATCATGAAATGCCCAAGTGATAGGTTACAAGCTATAATTTTACAGTGGTTCTCGTCTTCCATCAAAGGGTATCCTGCATCTTCGAAATCTAATAGGTACCTGAAAGCAAGGTAGAATGAGGTTGACCATGGAGGCTCACCTCCCAACCTAGGCCTTTACAAGGCCACCCCCGAGCTTGGGGACCCAAACTGGAACGGGTTACAAACAGAATATTGCAACAAACAGGAAGGAAGAGAGACTCAAGAAAACAAGAAAAAACTTCCCAACATAGGATTGATCATGAGGAAATATCTCCAAGAGATATTCTATATAACAGGGGTAGTGGTAGACCTCATTGAAGGAGAAAGCCAAGATCACAAATAATTTACGCAAGCCTCACATGGACTTGCCAAGGATCATCTTTACAAGATGCTATCCTGAATAACCTCCTTATACTTCCTAAATGCCCTCAGGCCCATCTTGGCTTCATGGGTATCGTGTTAACCCAAGTTTATCCCTCCACACATGGGAGACTCTACACTTAACAGAAATCATTTCCACTACCCCTGCAAGGCTACTCTGCCCTCCCAAGGGTGAGTGTACCTTGAAGACCCATTCAAAAATCAACACATAGTAAACACATTGAGAAACAAAAAGAAAATTTTCCAACAAAATAAAAGCTTCAAGAAAACCATA
>MU226057.1:1247265-1294456 GCA_018584345.1 Thuja plicata | reverse complement strand
GGTCCATGTCTCTTTATATAGACAGGACCTTGGTAAGCACAGGTATATACATAGGTTCCAGAACTGGGTCCCCGATTTAGTTCCATGGTCAACTCTTCCTGCACACTCAATGCACACATCAGTAGATTCAACACAACATGATATGAAACATAACATAACGTCAATAATATGTGTAAGCGTATAAACCATATTGCACTTAGAACTGAAATATCCTAACATCGGTTTCCTAAACCATTTTCATCATATTACATTTATACATTTAGATCCATATAAAATATCAACATAAGCTGGAACTAAATCAGAACATAAACATCTCAAAAGTACCCTGATTACAAAATTAGGTGCTGAATATATAACACAGGATTCCACCGATCCTCAAAAGTATGAAAAGTCTCGCTGATAGTCGAAGTATGTCAAAGCATAAACTATTGAAAGCATGAAACAAAATAGTAAACTATAACAGTCTAGTGTAGGTCTCACAAGATTATTTATTTAATAATCATGTTTAGCATATATACTTCAATTAACACATTTTATATATATAGTTTTTAATTTAATATATTAACAGTTAATTATGTGTTAATGAAATTGATTATTAATTTAAATTAATGGGTATTATTAATTTCAAATTAATGATTGTTAATATAATTTATTAGATTACTTAAGTTAAATGTAGTTGTTTAATTTAAGTTAATCAAGATTGACTTTAATTGTGTAGTTACGAGGTAACTCGAGACTTTAGGGGTAGACAATTAATTTGATATAATTAATGAATATTCTAATTAGTTTATTTAATCACTAGAGGTAGTTTTTAAATGAAGTTAAGGCAAATGATCTTAGTTAGTTCAGATTAAGTGATTGTCTAAATGGAGTCTATGTTCGCGCTATCTATGAATGATTACATGTTTATAGTTCATTTTTCAGTCTTTTAAGATGTTTTTGTTTCTATGCATCATTATGGATCTCTTGTGCTTAAATGTGTTATTTTGGGGGCATTAGATGACCTAAGATGTATACAGAGGCCAGGGGGAGTGTTTATGTTTCTGTTACTTCATGGCATGAGTGTTATCAGTTATTACCCTAAACTAACCATGTGACCCTTTTGATTCTGCTATCTGCTAGTGTACCTATGTGACCATTCCTATTGTATGGGATATTGATTTGGGGTACACTAGGGTTGTGACCTATGCTAGATCTGTTAGGATCTTTGAGCCTAGGGTAGGTTACCTAAATGTGTAGTAGGGGGTGGCTTGCAATAAGCTCCATGTTCGTAAGAGACTACTGGATTGCTTATTGTAGAGTTTCTTAATAAGTGATAACTAAAGACATACTGAGAGATCAAAATGAATTAATAAGATATGATTCTCCTCACCCATGCTTGAGTGCTAGTAAAGATTGAGATGGAGGTTGAGATAGTGCTTTCCCCCTTACGAGGTGCGAGTTCTGGCATAGTTAGTGATCTTATCAGTTTGAGAGGTCATTGGCTCCGTGTATGGTCACTTAGGTGCTGGAATTCATTATGATTATCAGGACTGAACTTAATGGTTAGACATACATGATGACACCTTCCTTTACACATGCTATATTTTCTACGTTGTCAGTTGCCTCTGGATTAGTGAGTTTTACCTATCATGATGATTAGTACACCGGATTAGAGAGCTATTAGGATCCCTTGCTTAGTGGTTATTCCTTCTTGGTTTTGGGATATCTGATTAGGATCTATTGTTATCTCCTTAGCACGGTGGGGTGGACCTTTGTGGTTCCACATGGATGGGTGGTAGTGATTCTTTACCCATTGAGATTCGACATCCTTGTACCATGTGCTTGATGGTTTCTTTGCAGATGAGCTCCTTATGTTACTTTATTATTTATTATGTAATTTCATTATTAAAAATCTTGTATTAGAGTATCGCATGTGATACCTAATCTAAAAATTGTAATTAAGTAGATTAGAGTGATTACCACATACCCTGCGACATGTGCAGTGGATGTGTGTTATGGTGGTTTCATGGTTATCCATGAGGTTTGTAACTATGGTTACGTAAGTTGTATTTGTTATGTTTAATTAGATGGAATCTTTTGTTATATTGTTAGTTGTGTTTTACTTTAAGTAATTCAACGTCATGGAACCCTTGAGTCGTGTAATCTATGTGAGTGTAAGACATGTGTATAAATGGTAATTGCTTCTGCATGTATGTATGTTTCTTTATGTTAACTTTAAAAAAATATTATTCAACACACATAGTATCATGTTCTAGGTTAATCTCTCTTGGGTTCCCTGGCGGGGTGTTATAGATGGTATCAACCATCGCAATATGCACTGGCTAGCATGGTTAACATGTCATCTTTACACATTATTAGTGTTGCAATTATGATGGGTATGCAATAGACATGTTGTACATGCGACGTCTAGCTATTGGATTATTCCAACATCTAGACATCGCATGTAGTGCTTTAGTGTCAGTCGTTCTTTGACTACTATCACAATTGCGACGGTATGCTATATTTTAAAAAGAAAAATTGTCGTGCATGGAGTGAGACCTTAAAATATTGAGCTTCTCTTTGTTCGAGAATAGTTTAACATTCTCTACTTAATAGGGCCAACCACGTGAAGGTGGAAGCTCATCTAGCCCCTTCTAGGAGCCTCTTATGAACCTTTATGATACTTTAAGACCTCTAAGATGTATTCTTAGCGATTGTAAAGGGTCATAAAGGGTCATAAGGGGTCCTGGGACACAAAATTTGAGAAATATAAATTTAGGCATCATGGTCACAATTGTTTGGAGACACAACATAATTGAATGGTATACCCAGATGATGCAACGCAACCACTACTCCTCCTGTTCCAAGTTGACACTGCAGGATCCAAAAACCATAGATAAGGAATAAATTTAGAGAGTAGAGGAGGAGGGCCATAATGAACAAAATAATATAGGTACCAAGTATTATTTTGGTCATTATGACCCTCCTCTTCTCTCTAAATTTATTCCTTATCTATGGTTTTTGGATCCCACAGTGTCAACTTGGAACAAAAGGAGTAGTGGTTGTGTTGCATCGTCTGGGTATACCATTCAATTATGTTGTGTCTCCAAACAATTGTGACCATGATATCTACATTTATGTTTCTTAGCTGTCATGTTTATGTGCATGTTCTTTATGTGTTTGGCTTCTCCCCCTCACATCCAAAATAATATTTTCCCACTCTCAATCGAGAATGCACGTGCAGCTGTGTAGAATATGCATGAATAACAGGACAGAGAAAAATAGTCTTTATGATTACAATTTTGGGAATGTCTTTATGATTAAATATGTAGATTTCATAGTAGGTGGTTCAAATCTCTAGGAACAGGGGTGGATTCTATTACATTTGAAGGCCTACTTGTCACTATGGTTACTAGTGTATTTGAAAAAATTGAGCAGGCCAATATTGTGGTTTAGAGTCTCCCGTTCAATGTTATGAAGGTGAATCATAATTAGATTTACATAAGTCACATGATACATATGCTAAAGATTTCATAGTAGAAAATAAACAATTAGAGCTACATACAACTAAATACAACATGGCATGGTAGTAATGAATAACCCACCCTTGAAGAGAGAGATATAACTATTCATTGTGTCAAAAAAAAGAGGCAAAATCACAACAACATAATGCATAAGGATATAAAGTTCATTAGCTAGATAATTTTTTGTAATGATGATGAACATATGGATATCTAGACCCTGAGTATGTATCAACAAAAATATTTACAAAGAAGAGTATTCCAAACATTATGTTAAACAATTAAGTTTCATGTCTACATTTGATCTAAAGATGACCTAGTTTGTTGACAAAAATGCCAACTCCAAAGAAGTAGTCCATCATAACATTCCTATTGTCACAAGTGAAAAAATCTTCATTGTGACTATGGAAGATACTCAAAGCAACGCAGTCATCATTAGTTCAAGATATCTTGAGCACCTCCCATGCCTCCACCATTTTATTTTCAAAGCCAGCTCTATTATCAAAAATTGAGCCAAGTCTGCCAGAGATAATGTTTGGATTGATGGTATGAATCCCCTGCACAAATTTTTATGAATTGTCGAAAACAACCACATGCTTAACCACCTTCAAGACCCATTCTAACTGACTGGTAACTTCAAAGAGAGTAGAAAATACTAGTTTATAGATCAATCCATCATGTACATGTGATTCAGCAATATTATGTTTCAGAAGGTAGAGAATAGCATGTTTGATGTCATCATCACACACATTAAATAATCTAGAGCACCGTTCTTCCAAGGAATCCAAATGAAAACATTCAATACCAAATGTTCTATCCATTAAGAAGACCTAAAACAAAGTAACAATAATGAAAATAATGAATAAGTATGCGAACATAATGAATAAGTATGCCAACATAATGATGCATACACATACATACTGATGTATATATGTGTGTGTGTGTGTGTGTGTGTGTGTGTGTGCATGATTATGTAAATGTACACATAATTATGTATATATATGTATGCATGATTATCATACCACTTCTACGCTTTCTTATCAATCTTTTTGTTGTCTATGCTAAGTTTCAACTTGCAAATTAAATGCACAAATAAATAACCAGAAAGAAGTTCTATGCCTCATGTTTTTCATTTTGTCACACGATTATATCTAATTATAAACAGTTCAATATAGTGATAGTTAAGTTGCAAGATAGTCTTATCTAGTGAATATGTACATATACATTTCTATATGAGTGCTTTGGGTATGTTAAAGAGTGGGAAAAAAATATATTGATCCAATAAAAGAAAATACATTGATCCAATAACAACAAATACATTACAAATGACAAGCTCACAGTCTCAATGAAATAGATAGTGTATTAAACAATATATGGTGCACAACAGCAGCAAGCATGCAATGACAACAATAACATTGCATGATACCTGAGCTCAAATTCAAAATAGTAAGTGTATTAATGTATGATCTAATAGAAGAAACCTCATTAATCATTACCTTTAACTCCTCCATCATTATAGAAGAGATAACTACCTAAAACTATATTTCATAATTCCTCCTTTGAAGTCATAGGTTAGTTTAAAATGGAGAAATTATACAAACACACCAATTTAATCCCAAAAAATCATTCATTTCTAGATCAATACTTCTATTATAGATTTCTATATTCTGTATTTATCTATTTATACTAAATATTGTGAATCTTGCATCATTTTACGTATTCATTCCACATTCACATTAACTCTAATCAAACACAAACTAAGTAAATAATCATACATAACTTCAGAAGGCTCCAAGATTCCAAATCGAGCTTGAGATTCACAACAGAAGAGCAGTGAAAAGTGGCAACTTTCCCATTTTACCACAGTTAGGGCCCTCTTTTACCATGCTTTATGAGCTTTATGGCTTCCAATAATAAATAAATATTAAAGCTTCCTCCTAAATTGGAATTTGTTCAATTTGTCCCTATTTGATTTTACCTTTCCCCAATATACCCACTGCCACATCATCACAATAAAATAAGTAATAATAATAAATAAATAAAATGAAACATATGATAATTCAAATTCAAATTATTAGGTGCCACTTTTAGGCCCCCGAAATCAAAATTCTGATAGGTTTTATCTCCATTTTGTCTATTTTTGGAGCATCCAATTTTACATAATTTCTAGGATTTTGATAAAGTAACAAGATTTCAAGGACAATAACCCCTTTGGATGCACAATTATAGGTTAGGACAAAAACCCTACCTCGGTAGTTTAAGCATTGATTAAATTCCTTAATCTCCTTCCTAGAGGAGTGGTCAATAGATCTTGAGAAATTCCATTGTTAGGAGGGTGCTATACAATATTACAAGTGTGATAGAAGCTGAGCTAGTCACCTGGATCATCAAAACCCCATTGTAGGGTGAGCACATTGACAATGCATCATCAACAATTGCTACCGCCCTTCCAACCATCATAAGCGTGCATCAATCAGAGATCGGGGGTTTGATCATTAGGATTTAGCTGTGCTCAGCAATAGAAAATTCATTTCCAGGCACCAAAATTTATAGAGCATTGATCCATGCCACCAGTCACATCTAGGATTCCAGGATTCAGGTCATCTGTAGAAGAGCTCATACGACAGGGTATTTGAACCACTGCAATGGAGCACTAATGACACATTGAGAATCTAGATTTCCCATTCCCTCCCAGGATCAGCTACCACAGACCCACGATCAGCTGATACAGTAAACATGAACCTATAAGTTGGGTTAAGAATGTTAAAATCCTTGTAATCATCTTGGGTGCCTAGTGCGCCGATGCTCCCCTATTTAATCAAAATCTTTAGCTTATATGACTAATGTTTGGTTGAACTCAAATATCAACAGTGAACATTTGATTTGTCTTTGTAGTTAGTGTCTACCATTAAGTGTTTTGTGAAACTATAAGGTTAAGGCATCACTATTTAACCTATGTGAGCTAAAGCTTTTTCCACCATTTCATACTTTTTGGGCTGCTAACCTAGTATAAACATGGATTAGTAGGGGGTTTCAAATAAATTTATGATTAGTGACAGTGAGATTATACACAATGACACTCAAACTAGAAGAGCCCAGTAACATAGTATCTAAGTAGAATCTAAAACTGTCATTGATGTAGTTGATTTCATATAGTTACACCTAGTTAGTGGGCGTATTCCTATGATATGTTTTGGTCATGACATATATCCTTCAAGATGAATTTTTTTTATTAATAATAATGTGATCGGGTGGAAATCTTGTGCTTACAGATTATATCATTTATTTGCGTTACATCATGGAAGCAAGTATACCCTATCTAGTGTTACATTTTTTATTTGTTGTAGTGCTTCTTTTAAAAACTAAAAAAAAATTAAAAAATTGTACAAGGATGCTTGTCAATATTGATTTAAATGGATATTTATTTTCCATTATCACTTTCAATTAAATTTAATGGATAATGGTTGTTCCACCTCATGGATCATCTTTGTCAACATAATCTATTTTATTTTTGTCATCCAAGTAGAGTCACATTGTTATTTTCATTGAAATAGTTAGGCGGTAGTTTCTACTTTTTGAAACTAGATAGTTTTTGAATCATAAACAATGAATGATGCCCTAGCTTGTAGCCCATGAGTCATCCAGACATTTCCTCATGAAATGATCATAAATGGGGAGTACCACATAGTGAATATCAACAACAAAGCAAATAAAGAGAGATCAAACACTTCACACAATGCCTTGAAGGTAATAGAAACAATGCCCTAGATCTCAAAGCTTGCGGGTCATAAAGAATTCCAAATGCAAAGATGTAAACAACGTGAGTATTAAACAATGAGATCATAAACAATGCATGATACCCTAGCTTGTAGCACGTGATCCATCAAAACATTTCCTAATGAAATGATCATAAACGAGGAGTACCACATAGTGAATATCAACATAAAAAATAAAAATAAAGAGAGATCAAACACTTCACAAAATTCCTTGAAGGTAATAGCAATGATGCCCTAGCTCTCAAAGCTCACGGGTCATCAAGCATTCCAAACGCAAAGATGTAAACAATGCCAGTATTAACATTCATATTGTGCCATTAAATCAACAAATGCCATCAAAATGAAATTGAGTTAATGAGAAGAAAAATCTCGAATGCCTACCTCAAGTCATGGCTGCCATATTCCAAGCTTCCAAATCAAGCTCAAGCTTCACAAAAGAAGAGCCCTCTTCGCACACGTAGCTTGATCTACCACAGTTAGGGCCCTCTTTGCATGCGCATGTAGCTCGATACAAAAATTAGAAATGAGCCTTTCTTTTTTTTTGTTTATAATCATGCGGGTGTCAAAATTATGATGGTACCATCGCTATTATGACAACATCTGGGGCACGTGGAAAAAAATACAAAAATCACACACAAATGGTAGTGTCGTCGCAAATTGGCATCAAATTTGAACCCAAATGTTGTAGTGTGTGTGTACGGTTCATTTCTTTGATGTTTTTCTTTACACATTACTAAAATAGGATTGGTCGGTAAACACTAATTTTATTTACTAATATTCGGTAAAGGCTAGGAAAAGATAAACTACTATTCGGTAAAGCTTAAGAAAAGGATAAATAGTATAATCACCGAGCAGTATATATTTGATAAGATTAATTAAAGGAATACATCTTGTAGGACTAAAGATAAGTAGAGGTATTATATATGTGATATAAGTTTTGGTTGGATTATTGGATTAATTTTTGAGGCCACTGATTCATCCCTCCCATCTCAATTATTCTAACAGCAGGATCAATAAGGACAACACGGGAATGGAGGTCATTAACCTTTGTGGAAATATAGAATGGACCATTAGGTACTTCAATTGTCTCAGTAGGGTCAAAGGTAATGCAAAGATCAGGTTCAAGTTTAGTTTTAGGTTTATTTTTATCAATAAGGTTGAAAACATGATTAAATTAATGAACTTTATCATCATAGTCAATAAGCTGAGTGGAAGAGGAAGATGAAGGTTGTGTAAAATCAATCGTATTGGTTGAATGAGACAGTAAAGGATTGGTATAGATTTTCAATTTTTAGTTGGGAGGTGCTACAGATTTTTTTCCTTGATCATTAACACCCTCAACAAATATATCATTAAAATCAATGAGGTCTTGGATGACATATTACAAATGGAAAAAAAATTCAGTATCATGACCAGGTTGATGATGGTATTGATAGAAATATTTATAGATCAATTTTTTTGGGAAAAGGTTTGAATGTTTCAATTGGTTTAATAGTAGGAAGTGTTAACATATTATCATTAATCAACTTCAACATCATATTATAAAAAGATTCAGAAAGCTGAGTAAAATTATGAGTAGGTCTAAAGATAGATGACAAGGGAGCCACACCTTTGGATGTTGCTGCCACTTGTTCATCAACATTGTTGGATGAGTTGTTGATCTTAATTAAGTTCTTTGGTTTCTAAAATTTGTTTAAATTTTTGGATGAGCCATCCCTCTTATCAACTAGAGCTATTGGATTAATTCTCTCAAACTAAATCACATGCAATTGATAATTATGAAGCACTACACATACTTGAGTAAAAGTAGAGAATTCAGAAAGTAGAATCTTATCTCTAATGCATTTTTGTAAATTAGTAATGAAAATATGTTGAAAATCAATATTAGGGACATGATAGGAAATTTAAGCATGAAAATGTTTAAATTTTCCAATGAAATCAGTCACTTTTTCTTTAACGCCTTGTTTACAATGCATTAAATTAGTCAAAGAAATCTTAGGATCAATTTTGGTTTGAAATTATTCAATGAGAGAACTAGCAAGATCTTGAAAGGAATCAATAGAATAAGAAGGAAAATAACAATACCATTGAAAGGATTTATCTCAAAAGGTTCTAGTAAACAAATTTTCCATGAAACTATGGTCACGAGTGAAATCACTACAAAAGTTTTCAAAGGTTTTTACATGTGTCAAAGGAACACCCTTGCCATTATAAATCTTAAGATGAGTAATATTCATGTATTGTGGGATAACGACATAAATTATATCCAAAGAAAAAAGACTGACAATGTCACAAGTAGGGATGTTGAACTTGGATTGCATCATTGAGGCAATTTGTTATTGTAAAGAAGACATATTTTGAGTGAAAGTATTAATGGAAGGATCATTAGAAAGATTGGTATAAGGAGGTATGTTTGAGATTTTTGGAGCAATATGAGATATGGAAGGAATGGTTGAATATGAAAAGGGAACACTATGGTAAGTGGGCATGGATGAAGGTAATGAAACACATGGAACACTTGAACGGATAAAGGGAATAATAGGATTAGGAATGATAACATGTGTAGGTTTGATATTTTGAGTGGAGGTTGTTATGATAGGTGGATCATAAGTGGAGATTCCAAGGATAGAGGTAGAAATAGGCATAGAGGTCTCATCACTAGTGGTAGGTGGAATAAGACCTAAATCTTGAGAAGAATATCAAAGAGACTTAGCATTGTTATAAATGAGATTATAGATACTAAGAAAGATGTTAATACCATATTAATAATTATTAATTAACTTCCTTAAACCTTATTCAATCGAAATGACCTTAGGATTAGGGTTTTCTCGTCCTAACCATTGTTCAAATTTGTCAAAATGATTGGAAATTTTTTGGACTTGCATAGGAGGATCTCTTAAAGCCTGATCTTCATCATGAGAAGAATAGGAAGAGTTTTTATCCATGATAGGTTTGATTTCATTAGTATGCATGTTGGTCTCATCAAGATACCTAGGAACGAAAGAAGGCTTCAGATCAAAGGAACTCATAAGTCTATGGATTCTCCTAACTTGAATACTATAATATGATTCAAATTTATAAAATATATGCACAAGAGAATGAAAGGAAGGATATAGATATATTACAGCTATAAAATTTGAAAGTGATATGTAATCCAAGAAAAGAAGATCTTTTATGAAAGACACATCTAACTAAACATGTAATGTAAAGCATGCACAAGTAGATCTAGATGCTAAATAAGATTTATAAATATCTAGATACATGCAATGAAGATCATACAAAGAGAATCTAACTACCCAATAAAAAGTATGTAAGAGAGTTAGGTTCAACCAAATGTATAGTGGAAGTGAACCTAGATATCCAAATGCATAAATTGTAGCAATATTATGTAAATTCATACAAATAGATCTAGATGTTTAAATGCATAGAAATATAATCTAACTCCAAAATAAAAAATGGAAATGTAATGTATCAAGTTCACCAAAATGTATAGTGTAAAATGGTGGTGAGAAATGCTAAGATGTATATCACTCACCAATATTTCTACCATACATTAGAATCTAAGAGAAATGCTAAGAGAATCTAACTACCCAATGAAAAGTATGTAAGAGAGTTAGGTTCAACCAAATGTATAGTGGAGGTGAACCTAGATATCCAAATGCATAAATTGTAGAAATATTATGTAAATTCATACAAATATACCTAGATGTCTAAATGCATAGAAAGATAATCTAACTCTAAAATAAGAATGGAAATGTAATGTATCAGGTTCACCAAAATGTATAGTGTAAAATGGTGGTGAGAAATGCTAAGATGTATATCAGTCACCAATATTTCTACCATACATTAGAATGCCAAGCTCACCATTAGCCAAAATATGATTAGCACAACCAAAAGGAAGAAGGGTGCTAATGAAAGATCTATGACCACAAGGGGATTTGGTATTCCTAAAAGGGGGATGACAATGTGATGGAGAAGATGGAACTTCAAATCTGAATTTGATTGTCGCTGGGATCTCAGATCCTTCTATAACTGTAGATCTAGGAAACAAGGATCTAAATATGTTTTTCCTAAAATTTTCACTAAAAAACAACAGGGACAATTAGACATTTTGGGAACAAGTTGACTGGTCAACTTATTCCTGACAAAATCTGATGAAATTGTTCCCAATTTTGTAACAACACCTGTATTACCTAGATCCACAATTATCGTTGTGCAACCTGTCCCCGCACATAGAAAATGGGTAAAAATGTTTTGGAAAGGGTTTTTCCCTGGTCAAACCCCCATTTAGGAATCAACCTTGAAATCAAATTGAAATTGTATAAAGGATAGTAGTGTAAAAGGAAAATTGTTGATTTACCTTGTATAAAACCCTCATGAACAAATGTAGTAATCAATCAAATCCATAAAGATGCTTGAATGTTCTTGGAATAAAAATATTTTCCTTTTGAATGAGATGTAAAATCAAGGATTCCTTCACAAATACATGGATCTATGATTTCCATTCCTATATCTTGAATGTAAACATGTTTGATGACAACTTGCAAAAGAAGAAGAGAGGGAAGGATGAATGAATAGATCTCCTTGCTTGGTTGAGAATCCTCTACTTGGCCATCATGGGAGAAAAAATTGCATAAATTAGAGAAGGTTTCCTTTTCTTGAATGGATCTTGGAAGAATGGATACATGTAGATCTTGAATTGGATGCTTGCCTTCAAATCTTGAATCAAAATCCTCAATTACTCAACTTGTATGCTTGATTGTTTGAATGATGGAATATAGTTTGCATATGGTTTATGGTTAGCTTGTGAATTATTGTGTTATACCAAATGAGGATAATGGAGGTTATTTCATAGTGCATTCATGATTCAAATTTGATCCATGCCAAACACAATTTAAAACCTAGGAAGAAGAACCTCGCATTGAGCTTTGGGAAAAATTTGAGCCAAAAAACCTAGGCATAAGTCGACCATTCAACTTGTTGTAGGAAACATGGGCTCAAATTTCACACGGTTATCAAGGAAAGTGAGAATGATATAGGAAAGAAAATGTAGGTTGTGATTAAGAAGAATGAACATTTAGACCTCAAAATCACCAAAATCGGTGCTAATAGGTCCTAAAGACATCCAATTATGGGTGCTAACTTTTTAAGATGATACACTTCCTCATTTTTTAGTAACCACAATCTTTGAATCTTTGTGTGTCATAGTTATTGGTGTGAATTTGAAGAGCCAACATCACAACATGAAGAAGAGAAGGACAAGGGAGAATCTTGGTAAAATTGTTTGCAATTTGTATTTATGGAATTTATTATTGGATTTGCATTTGATTTCATTTTTTTATTCTCCTTGATGAGATATGATCATTTATTTGAGAATAGGATTTTTATGGTTGACCTTGTTTATCTCATTTTTAGTTGTCTTTATGTTCGATATTCCTATTCGTACACACATTACTAAGATAGTGCTACATTGAATTTTAAGAGTAATATTTCTATAAATCAATGAAACTCCAAAGAGTGATGAAGGTTTACCAAGGTATTTGTATGAAGGTATATTTTGATTAGTTATTCATTTGTTTCATACATTTATTTTATATACATCATTGTCAAGATTAGGATCTAGTGTGTTTTTTAAGGATTTTTGGTTGGCCTATTATTGATTCACACTAATTTCATCTAATTCCTATACAAGTCATAGATGTGGTTCTCTAATACCATAATGGAGTTTATAGCTAACCATAGTTCCCTAAAATCACCTGCACCAAAATTTCCTATTACATTTGAAGAGAAAAAGCCATGATTGATTTTATGCAATCTTGAGAGAAAATTGATTCAAAGAGGAATTTTATAAGTAGATTAATCTGTAATGAAATTAGATAGATTAAAATGAATATAATGAATGCTTATAAAATCATAAATATGAAAGCCTTAGGAAATATAAAAGGAGATCTTGATGAGTGTCCACTTCATAATGAATGAGACATGTGTTAAATAAAGATCAATTTAATAAAAGATAAAAGAATTCCTAAGTTTAGCTTATATGAATAAAATAATAAAGGGCCTATTATATAATTAATTAGATAGTGTCCTAATTACTCCAAAAGTTCAATATAGAAACAAAAATTGTTGACTTTTTTTTTCACTTCAAAAGTATCATATAAAAACTATATAAGTTTCATTGATGATAAAAAATACCATATGCTTGATCTTTCAAAATGATAAATAGAAAGGGTTCAAAAGAAAATGAGATTAAAAAGATGACATAAAGTAAGCAGTCTTTTGTTTCAACACATATAATACAAGAAATACATATATTATGAGAAAAAAAATAACAAATATTTCTATTTTTTAAAATAGGAATTTATTATAAGATATTACCAACATCTCAAAACATGAAAAATAAGATTATGATTTAGTTGGTTCTATTTTATTTTTGTAATTGATTTGAATTCATGGATACATTAGTTTGAAATAATATTTTTTTTGTATATTTTAAGTTAAAATATGCCAAATCAAATTTATGTTCTTTGTAATACATCTTACCTTTTGTATATTTTTCTTGTAGAAAGACAAGGAAATAATAATATCATCAACATTTTCAAGTTACTAATCTAAATCTCATTTCTTGTGTCTACCTAGTAAGAAATACAAGAATTCATATAGAAGTTAGTGTTAGTGTAATTAAATATTCCTAATTACACTTTATTTAAGCTTACTTAGGATAATGCATACATTGTGTTGAAATTGTTTCTGTTTGATATGTTGACATTCATGTTTTCTCATTGATGTCAACATATGTTTTAGTTGGATGTAGTAGAAGTCTCAGAAAGACTGATTATCATAGGTACATGCGAAACTGACAGATGTGTACAAACAATGTAGGACATGTGAGATTATTTGAGCATAGATATGTGTAGAGGAATGAGTGTATACCTTATGTCTAAGGTCATTAGATCTTATGTTGGTATTTGCACAAGCTATATCTATTTTGGTAAAGACTAGTTATAGTGCAGTGACAAGGGATTATGACAAAGATGGTCTCTGAGTATTTGGGATAACTTGGATGCGAGCATGAGTTATGATATGCGAGGTTAATGAATGATAAAAGATATAGGAGAGAATTGTTTTTGTGATTCTTGGGTCACCAGAATCCTGATGACATCACCTGAGGTGTGTGGACTAGCGAAGACCTATTTGGGGCCGACTACAGAGATGTAACGTGCTTAATGATTGGCGAGCATGAATTATGGATCTTGACATGTAACTGATGATTTATATTTTTATTACTTGTGTAAGGTACCGTGTGTATGCTAGCAAGGGTCTATGAAATTTTTTGTGCATGAGGAAAGTCTTAACAGCCTGACCTAATTGCTTATTGTAACTTGTATAAAGAAAAGAAGTGTCTTAATGTGTAAAGGCATGGAATGGATGTATTGGATGCTGTGAGCGTGTGGATGAAATTTATTTTAGATGTAGAACCGTGATTATGTTTGTAATGCACTTCATTGTAACTATATAAGCAAAGCAAGTTTCTATCATTCAGTTTACTATTACAAGTATACTTTTATACTTCTCTTTGGACAATGAGTTCAATAGGTGGGTTTAACCTTCAAAAGGTGGATTTAACCTTCACTTTGGGTAGTGTGCTCGGGAAGTGAGCTCATCATTCAACTCCTAATAGGGTTGAGAAGACTCCTAATAGGGTCTTTCCTTTAACATGGACTTGTATAGGATTTAATAATTATTGAATTTGATGAAAAAATATCAACCCTACAGTTCCCAAGAATCATCTACATGGAAACACCTGTCACAAAAAGAGAGAAGCAAAAGTTATGTAGGCTAGAAACAACAGATCTTTGAAAGAGGAAACATCCTCAATTGATTCAATAATAATGGAATGGAATTACAAAATACAAAGAGATCAATCCTTATAAAGGATATCAAACACCAAAAGGTGGAGAAACCTAGGTTGCATGAATCATTAATAAAAGAATTAATTATAGCATGCCTAAAGTTTAGCTTAAGTAAACTAGAGATAAAAAGGTGACTTAATAATTAAATAAATAATGATTTAATTATTAAGTGAATAAGGTGTCTTAGTAATTAAATCAATAATTATTTAATTAATAAGTGAAAATACCTTTTTACTCTAACACCCCTCTTAAGATAAACTTAGGGAGAAGCTTAAAACCTAGAAACAACTACTGAAAGTAGGAAATGGGTCCCGACAACAAGGCCTGATCAGATACCCAAGTAAAAAAAATATATGTAAAGAGGAGAAAAAGGAGAAACCCTAGGGTGAAAAATTACTCCCTAAAAGAGAAGAAGACTAGTGAAGGACTGAAGGAGCCTCCAACTAGACAATGTCGCGGAAGAATAGGAACGTAGGAAGAACATGTAGAACACCTCTGAAGCATGAAACTGCAAACACTATCGAAGAATAACTGATGGAACCTCCACTGTAATAGAACATGATCAGGTAGAAAAAACTGTAAACATAGTCTGAAGAGCTGACCAATCAAAGATGGAAGGATGCCTCCAAAACAAGAATGAAAGAGTGTTCATATGGTAAATGATCCATCTCACTGAAATTCATAGGTACCCAGCCACTACATCTACCTAGTATGTAGGAACAAATACTGAATACAAAGATCACTCCATCAAACCAAGGAAGCATTAGAACCAACAAGAGAGACCCCCCATAATGCTTAGCAGTGAGAGGCATGACAGGTACACTAAACCAGGCTGCCAAGAATAACTGCATGATGAATAACTAGAAATATAGAAAGTGCAATAGAAAGTACAAACACATATAAAGGACAATATCATGGAAGGATCACTCTCTAAACACACATCATGAGGCTAATGTTGTGGAAGGAACACTCACTTGAAAAAGGTAAAACAACCCCCCATGACACTTTATAATATAGTGCGAATACAAATGGACAAAAAAAAGGTCCAAGATCCCAAGCATGCATCAGAAGGCACTTTATTCTAGCACATTTTCAAACATGAAAAGCTACAGAAATATATATCTACAATATCCATGAATGAAAAAAATATAAAGAAACATGAAGAATAGCTAAAAAGAAGTCATCCCATGCACATAAAAGAATCCCAGGACCTATAAAACATCCAAGATATATACCAAATTGCAAAAATGCAAAAAAATAAAATAAAAACCACCTGGAGAAAAATATGGGTGTGAGACCCATGAAATAAGATAGAGCATTGAATTATCTTTCCAATGCCATACGAAAGTCAAAAAATGTAGTCTGAATGAGCAAGATATAGCTCCCAGAGTGCAAAAGGGAACCTTGAATTTGACTAGATAAAGTACCTGCAAGACAAAAAAATGAGAAATCCAAACCTAGAAAATTAGGTCGGGGTTGGAACCAGCTTTCCAACGATATCTTGTTTGGCCAAAAATGCCTCTGTTTGCTCAAGATACAAGCAAAAAACTAAAGACTGCTCAAAAAAAAGAGAACCAAGAAACCCAAATTGCCATGCAAAAAAAAATTCAAAAAAAATAGTGGCGTGAATTTTGAGGCGGCGCAGAAACTAAGACAATTTTTTTGCCTCAAAAAGTGTGCCAAAGTCATCCATGCAAAAAAGAGGGCCCATATTTCAAATGTATCTAAATTGGACTTGCCTTATATGAAAATAGGATTTTTTGGGCCTTCTAGACGCAGCTGTGAGGTCAGTTTTTTCCCAAAGTGCACCGAAAAATAACTCCCCCCCAAATCGACCAAAATCTAAGATAAAAACCTCTCAAAAAAATAGATCTGAAGAACAAGGTCAAATATCTCATGAAGAGAACATGGGCATAAAGATCTAGAGCTCTGATACCATATTAAAGTTGATGAAAAAATATCAACCCTATAGCTCCTAAGAATCACCTGCATGTAAACACTTCCCACATAAAGAGAGAAGAAAAATCTATGGAGGCTAGAAACAACAGATCTGTGAAAGAGGAAACATCCTCAATTGATTCAATAACAATGGAATGGAATTATAAAATACAAAGAGACCAATCCTTATAAAGGAGATCGGACACCAAAAGGTGGAGAAACCTAGGTTGCATGAATAATTAATAAAAGAATTAATTATAACATGCCCAAAGTTTAGCTTAAGTAAACTAGAGATAAAAAGGTGACTTAATAATTAAATGAATAATAATTTAATTAATAAGTGAATAAGGTGTCTTAATAATTAAATCAATAATGATTTAATCAATAAGTGAAGATACCTTTTTACTCTAACAATAATCAGCCCCTAACAAGGCTAGATCTCCTAATAGGGATATAATATTTCTAGTGTATTATTTGTGGGTGTTAATTCCCATAAGGGTTTTTCTCTTAACATGGTTTCCTCAACAACAAAATACTTGTGTTATGATGTTGTTCTTGAAGTGTTTAGATTTTCATTAAGTAATTGGTTTAAAGTTTAAAGTTTAATTATTTGGCATACAACTAATTCACCCCCCCCCCTAGTATTATTCCTAACAATTGGTATCATAGCTTGTGTTTTTTTGAGAGAAATCCTAACTACTTGAGGTGATTTTGAGATGACTTACTATAGGAAGGAGAGTCTAAATTTTGATGCTAAATTTTTTTGATAGTTGGAAGAAAAAGATGAGAAATCATATGATCTACTTAGGGATTGATTACTAGATGATTACAAAGAAGGATGAACCGATCAAGGCAGAAGATGAATTAGGAAATTCTATGGAGGAAGAAAAAAAATTGTTTTCTTTCAATATGGTTGCAAGGATGATTACAAAGAAGGATGAACCAATCAAGGTAGAAAATGAATTAGGAAATTCTACTGAGGAAGAAAATAAATTTCTTTCTTTCAATATGGTTGCAAGGGAAGCAGTGATAAGTGCGCTCTTTGAGGAAGAGTTTACAGAGGTTAAAGATCTTGATTCAGCTCACAAGATCTATACAAGGCTAGAGGCTCTATATGAAGGAGATCAGTACACTAAGCAAGTAAAACTATAGAATTGGAAGGATAAAATGGAGAATCTAAGGATGTGATATGATGATAATGTCAGAGCATATGTACATAGGGTTGCAAAGGATGTTACTAGAATCGGAAACTTGGGAGGCACATATGCTGAAGATGAAGTGATCAAAAATATTCTTAGATCTTTGAAACCTGCCTACAAGACTAAAGTGAAAGTGATAGAGGAGATCATACCAATGAATAAGAATTTAAACAGAGAAGTCTTGATTGCTAAGCTGACCACCTTTGAAATCATAGAGTTATAATATGGATTACCCAAATTAGAGTCTGCAATCAAGGCTACTGTTCATAATGACAAAAAGGCCTTATCAAGCCTTGCGAGATTTAGAAAAATAAATAGACTTGAAGAGCTTAGATAATATACTAATGATTGGGAAGAGATTGAAGAAGAAGAAAGGAAAGTGGACAAACTTGTGTCTCTAATAGAAAAAAGGGAAAGGAAAAGTAAGGGTAATTTTGAAGGAAAATTACCCCTGGTTTTTTTTCTTGTAATAAGATTGGTCATTTTGCATCTAGATGTCCTACAAGGGTTCCTAAGCATAATCTTAAGCTTTATAAGTATAATTACTACAAGGATGAGGAATGATACTATTCTAGTGAATGTGTGTATGATTATGATTCTGTGAATGATGGGAATGGAATTGGATTTATTGCTATTAAATATGATGAACCTATTCATGAAGAAAAAAATATAGTCTCGCATGTTGAAAAGGAACTAGAATGGATCATTGATAGTGGTTGTTCACATCATATGACTGGTGATAAAGATAAATTTTTTCAACTGAATAGATATGATGGTGGTGTAGTCAAATTTGGTGATAACACTCCTAAGTTGATCAATAGAGTTGGCTCAATCTCTCTTGATAGTAAAACTAACACTAATGATCTCTTGCTTGATGCACTTAAGAAAAATGTGTTGAGTGTTGGGTAGCTTGTAGATAAGGGATATCATGTGTATTTCATGGATGGAAATGTACTATCAGAGGTCAATCTGGAAACTTGATTACATCAAGTACTAAGTCAAGAGGTAATGTGTTTGAGCTAAATACTACAAAGGTAACTTATTGTTTTGCAAAGGTAGATGAAAGTTGGTTATGGCATAGGAGGTTTTGTCACATAAATTTTGATAATATTGTAAGGGTCAGTAACACTAATGCAGTATGAGATTTGCCAAAAATTGAAGCCTACTAACACTATGTGCAGAGAGTGTGTGATGGGAAAACAAACTAAGAGAAGATTTTAGAAAAAATCCTTTTTAGAAAGAGGGAATTTGGATCTGGTACATATTGATCTCTGTGGTCCTACAAGGACTAGCTCTTACTATGATGACAGTTACTTTATACTTTTTGTTGATGACTATTCTAGGATGATGTGGGTTGCATTTCTCAAAGAAAAATCTGAAGCATTTGATAAGTTCAAGGTTTTAAAAGAAAAAGTTGAGAATGAGTCAGGTATTAAGATAAAATGTCTGAGGCCAGACATAGGTGGAGAGTTTTTGTTAAATTTTATCAATTCTTACTGTGAAAAACATGGGATATACAGAAAGACTTCTTCTTTTAGGACACCTTGGCATAATGGGATAGTAGAAAGAAGAAATATAACTACACTAGATGAAACCATAAATATGTTACTTGAAGGTAATGTATCTCATATGAATTGGAGAGAAGAAATCAATACTATTGTCTACACTTTGAAAATAATTCAGATTAAACAAGGTACTCATAGGACACCATATGAACTTTGGTTTGGTTATGCTCCTACTATAAAATACTTCATAATATTTGGTAGCAATTGTTATATCACAAGAGACGATGAAATTAGAAAGTTTGATGATAGAAGTGATGAAGGAATTTTACTAGGCTATTCTATTGGAAGTAAGGCTTATAAATGTTTCAATCTGAGTTTTAGAAAAATAGTTGAAAGTGCTAATGTGAAAATTGATAAGAAATTTCAGATTGAGATCCCAGAGAATGAGAAGAATAATAAAAATCAAGAGACATAACAAATTCTTGATATTCAGACATGATTTGATGAGCCAGTGAGGCCTCACCCAATGCTTGTCATAGTATTATCACTTTATCTTTTGATTAGAGCTAGCATTACATACTTTTGTTGCATAAATTATGTTGTTAGACATTTCAGAGATATTTTGATTCTAGCTACATGTGGATTATTAGTGCTTTTGTTATGTTATCTTATCACTGACAGTTTGGACTTGATATCTTATGACATGGACATTATTACCATGATGTGGATTTTTAGGACATTATTATGTGATTTTACTAGATGATTTATATTACTTGATTTATTGGTCATTTTGATGATGTTAGAAATGTTGAACTTTATGCTTATGTAATTTTGGTAAGATTCTATCAAGATTTATATGGGTTAGAGATGAATTGTGTGACATGAGATTAATTAGAATCTTGTTCTTTTCATTTACAATACATATGATTAATTATTTAATTATGATGAATTATAAGGATGTAAATTATGTATTAGTAAATTTAATGGTAATCTTGATTCTGCATATTTAATTTTGATGATTATATTCTCTTGGGATTGCTGATATTTGAATTGAGTGTGTAGGATCGTGGTCATGGAATTTTAGCAGAGAACCATGACTAACCCTATGTGAATTCTGTAAAGCCAATTTTGCATCTATAAAAAGGGACAAAACCTCATTGTAATGTATTTTTATTTCGTATAGTATATGTGGTATGAATATTAGTTATATGCATTCATAAATTGTGGATTTATACAAGTAGGCATGCCAAGTGTATAGTGATGTGTTGTTGTGTCAATTGACACATTTGTTGTGAAATCATGTGAATTCCATGTCCACTTGGAAAGCTTGAGTGTCCACCTTCCCCACCTAGTACCCCTAGTTTATTTACCCATTAAAACCACTTGGTTTGTGAGCCCAACATGAAGTCCAATCCAATGGAACACGTAGGTAAGCTTAACTAGGGTTTTTGAGGGGTCATATGGTCACCCTTGGTTTATTTTTTCCCATTTTTGGCTAGCCCACTCCATATACCTATGGGTAAGAGGATTTTTTGACCTTACGACATCATATTGTGACCTTGAGAAGCCTCCAAAAAGTTTCTTTTCCAAGATGGATGAAAATTAGCTTTTGGAAGCAAGGTCTTTGGAAGACTACATTCCATTTAGGATGTAAAGAATTTTTTACTTTTATTGCCACATTTTTAGGAGTCCATTTTTAGTATGTGTAAGGGGTTTGGGGAAGAGATACCAATAGGATCTAAGATCTCTTCCAAGGACTTGGAGAGTGTGAGTATGTTGAATTTAGATGGGAAATTGGAGAAAGTTTCTCCAATCACCCACTCTCTAATTTTATAGACCACTAGTGAGAAAGGAGGAGAACTTGGAAGGGTAGAAAAAAGGAGGAATATCTTTAACAAATTTCATTTCCATAACTTCTAAACAAGGTTGGTTACCCTCACGCTCTCAAACTTTTCAAGCTTTCAATCATGGTGTTTTGTTTGTGACATTCATGAAAGAAAATTATGTATTTAATTTTGTTGTATATCATGTAGATGTGTTGTAAAATTTTCATTTCTCTTGCTTGTTTTGAATTAATATTTGTAATCATGCAAATTTGTAATGTGTTGTTAGTAGAATTCTGCAATGCCAAACTCACCCTTGGGAGGGCAGAGTAGCCTTGTGGATGAAGGGTATTTGGAGAGCCCTTTGGTGTAGAGTCTCTCTCCTTGGGAAAGAGGGATGCACCATGGATTATGGGGTCCACGATAGGCTTGTGGCATATTATGCTAAGGACTTATATGGATGTTATTGTCCATTTATTAAGCATGCAATGATATTTATGTGAAAGGAGGAAATGTTATATTATGGAGTAAATACCTTGTTGAAGGCCTATTATTTTATTTTTCTTTTTCTCCCAATGGGTACTTGGTCCACCTTCACCCCTTTAGGATGCTTTAATTTCAAGATACTTGTGTTTTCAACCATGGGAGAGCATGTTTCCTTCTTTTCTTCTTGTTATAATTTTTTTTTTATATCTCTTGTGTTAGCATTGGTTCTTCAAGCTCGGGGGTGACCTTGTAATAGGCCTATGGCTGGGAGGAGAGCTTTCCATGGCCACTTGTGTTTAGATATATTGCAGGAAATTGTAGATAGAAAGATATTGCAGAATAAATTGAAGGAGCCTTTTTGTATTCCTTATTTGCATTGCTCCAACATCTTAGTTGTATTCTGTATTTCAAGAAAGGATTTTTTAGTTGTAAATAAAAATGCAGATTTGGAAAGATGTAATGTACTTAAGGGAGATTTAAAAAATATTGTGCATATTAAGAAAGATGTCACTTGTTTTGTAATGGTTGAAGTATTATGTTGTAGACACCCTAAAATGGACATACTTGCGACCTTACATAAAAAAACATTAATTTTCATCTATTAATTAATAGTTTTTAAATCATTAATTAATCATCTATTTCTTCTAATTTCATTCCCCAAATCATATAATCATATCCCCAAAATTAATTAAATAATTAATTTTATTTAATTAATTAGCCTTAATTAATTAATCTTCATTAATTAATTAAATTCAATTTCCTAAATTTTAAATTTAAATATTTAAACTTATTAATTAATTCTTCTAGTTAAATTAATTTTATTCAATAATTCAATTCTAAATCAAAAAAGAATTCAATCATCTCACATGTTGAATACTTTAATTACAAAAATGAATTAAATATTCAATTAAATCCTTTCTTTAGTTCAAAAAAGAGAACTCTTGATCAGATCTTTGATTGCATGAATTACTCCATCCACCTCTTCAGCTAAAAAAGGTAACTCCAAATTATCTCTTCAGTTCAAAAGGTAACTCATAATCAACTGTTCAGTTAACCAAACTTTATCTCCTCTCTCCAAGTTGAGGAGGTAGATTTTACTGATGGCTTCTTCAGTTCCCTTTGATCTCAACCCATTCATCCTCTAATCTTTGGGATTGATCTCAACCGTTCATATCATTTCCATATTCTATATAATCAATCCTTCATAACCATTTGAAGGATCTAGGATTTCAAGCTTTCGTGCGCCCTTACTATATAGGATTCTTGCTAATGGCATTCAAATAATTCTTGTGATCAAAATCAATATCATTTCTCAATGCTCCCAAGTCATAGACGTCATCGATACTAACACTGAGCACCACATACACAACGTTTCAAAAGGAGTAGAGAGAGACAATAGAAGATTCAAGCTTTGTTGGTTTGCATTCGTTTGTACTCCTCCTTGATTTCTTGTCATTTTATTGTTCATTAGGTTTGTTCTTAGTAAGTGATTGATTTATTTCATTGCAAATTTGTGCTACTAACCCTTGTTATTTGAGCGTATAGAACACAACCTATACATTTTGGTGAACCCGACGTGAATCAAACAAACCAAGAATTGCTTGAAGATGAAAAAATAGGACTTTCTGGCCTCGGTCGTACAACCAAAAATTTTATTTTTTGTTAATTTTTCAATATCATTCTAATTTCATAATCGCTGGTATTTTTTTGTAATTGAGGAAAATCTTCCACAATCGGTTGGTTTAATGCCACAATTGATTTGAGGGTTTCACAATCATTTTTTTCTTTTTTAAATTAATTATTTTTGGTACTATGCCACATGATCGATCTCTGTCGCAATTGATAGCATATTGGCACAATTGAGATTATAGTATCACAATTGATCGATCTGTGCTACAATCGCCAACATATTGGTGCAACCGAGAGTATTTTGCCACAATCGCCAAAAATTTGCTGCATCTTAAATAATTTTGCCGCAATTGCATGAACATTGCCGCAATCAACAAGAATCATTTTGCAATTTTTTAAAATTCATTGTTTTCTGCTCAAATTCAAATTTTTCTCAATTTTTGTGTAGAACCAAAACACTAGGGGTAGACAAAATTGGGAAACTATTAGTATTAAAGGTTTTTATCAAGCATTTCTCAATTTCATATCTTTTGATTTCAAGTTTTTTTGGTACTAATTCATCATTTCAACTTGTGGCATAGAAACAGATCTAACAAAGCAACCTAAAATTTATTCACTTGTGTTTTTAGTGCTTAAAAAGAACATTTGATGCAAACATCTTGAACCTCACTTTTCCAATTTGGTGCTTAAAATTGACATTGTGGTTAAAAATTGAACAAAGGCAAAAAATCTTTTAATTTGGTGCATTAAAATCAAGCAAGCAAATCATCATCTACTTTGGGCTTTAAAATTGACCACTTGTGCTTGTATGGGTGATTAACTTAGTCCACACTTGGAATTTTGGTGTTTAATCGATTAACCTTGTGTCTTGGGTCATTTGTGTGATTGCACAAATCTGTTAGATTAAAAACCTTTATACTTTTTTAGAAAGGCTTGTTTGGGGAATGTGCTTCTTCCTCAGAGAACAACCTTAAATAATTAATCCTTCTGATCGATATACAAACAAGATGTGAGCCAAACATCCATTTTATATCTAGCCAAGCTTGGGTGAGGTGTGTTGATGATAGCCTAGATTGGGTGAATATCCCTAAGTAGCCAGCACGGTAAACTAGGCTCTTAAGTGAGTCACACACGTACAAACTAATTGGATAGACTCCACGGACCCTACTACAACCTTGTTAAATAGAGACCTACCCATTTCACCTCCAAACAAGGACCTTATTATAGTGCAAGGGGTTTCATAATTTCCCCCCAAGATCCCCAACATATGATTTCCAGGATATTGTGGTAGAGAAAGAGATCTTCACTAGTACGGTCCAACAATATCTGGCAATGTCAAAAACATGGGTGCCTACTTCATGGACCTTCGTGTCCTAGTAGTGTGACAATTTTTGTGAGAGATAATGAACATCCAAGCATTGGGCCTATAATATTGTATCTTGAAGCCAAGTTTGACCTAGATTAATCTATTTGTCCTTGTTCCAAACCTGTGATAGATTTACAAAACACTTTGTCTATTGTGTTTGTTATGTGATCATTTTCCAAAAATGCAAAACCAACATAAAAAAATGTCAAAATGAGTCCAATGTGTTCAAGTCTAGGTTGTCAACAAAAAACCTATTTTGCAATCAAAACCCTTGTTCTAGAAATCAATTTTTATCATACAGATTCACCAAATTTGAGATCTTTTTTTAGACTATCTCCTTTTTCCATAATTTCCCGCATCTTTCCATAATTGATGGATTTTTACCATAATTGATCCCTTTATTTCCGTATTTGAGCCTTTTATTACCACAATCAATGATCATTCACCACAGTTGACCTATCAGTTTACCGCAATCAGTTGAAGTTTTCCGCACTTGACAAAGAGATATGAACAACTATTTTTCCTAAAAAACTTGGAAAGATTCCCCATGTTGTGTGAATGATCACTGTCTACATCCTAGGAAAAATTGAAGAATATTGTGTGAATGTCTAAACATTAAATATCATCCCTCTTTGATAGCAAAACTAGTTTTTAAACATTGTTAGTTCAAAAGTTCAGACTAGATTATCTTGATCCCGTTATCTCAAAATTCATCAATCTATATCAGTGACTTTGTGTCATCTAAGGAAATAGTCAAAGATCCATATCTTACATCACCAAAGTCGTTGAGATCAAGAGAATTCAAAATTTATCCCTAGAATTACCCTTGTCAAACATAACTCAGACTTTCCTAGAAAGGTTATCCTTTTTTTTTGCTTTATGTCACTTATTTTAGTCAAAAAAAAATAGATAACACTATGTCTCTCATACCTTAGGGAAGAACTTACACTAGGTCTAAGGCTATAAAACAACCCGATGAGTCCTATATTAACCAATTTCCCCTATGGGAAAAAGAGCGGGAGGATGACCATTTGAGAAACACTAGTCTTGCTCTTTATGTTGAAAATCCCCATAGACCAACAATGATTCAAGATGTCATAGAGGAGGAACTCGAAGACATAGAGAAAGACACCTATTTTTCACAAGTAGTTGATGTTGTTGTAGAGAAAAATCCTAAAATATTTTTAGCCATGTTGATTAATAAGGGAATCAAACTCCCTGCTGAATTTAATGTGTCAACAATATCGCTTGAGAACCCTCTAGAATGTCAAAACACAACTCGACCCTCCCAAATGGAACCTGTGAACCCAAATTTTTCCATCATCGACACCAGTGACATCAACGCAGACTATTTTAAACCAAACTAGATCTACAAATCAAGCTAGCACATTGTCCACACAAATCATGATAGGCTCCCAACTAAGTGCACCCTTGGTCACTAGTGTATCTCAAGCATCGGCCTCATGGCCTTTTACATCAAGCACTCATGCTATGTCATCAATTCCAAAAACAAGTAACGAACCATTTGCGATTGTTTTGATACTATAGTCTATCCCTACTAGTCTTGGGCCCAATACCTCACTCCCATAGGGATCAATCTGTACTTGTCCAATATTTAGTCAGTGTCCACCCAAGGATACACCTTTGTTTCTAGAGGGATCAAAACAATCCCAAAAATGACAACAAAAACATCAATCTTGGACCAATCAAATGCCCCAGTATTAGAATCATACACTAGGGAACCAATATCAAGTCCCATGGACTAAATCATATGTCCCACCTCAAGGAACATAGAGGTGAAGCCTTATACCTAACACAACAAAAAGATTCAATGCCACAAATGTTCCTCAATCTTAGACAGACATGTTGATACAACAAGTCCAAAGTATACAAACCCAAATGTGGACATGCAAAATCAGGGGCAAACCAAGTCCTATACAATAGAGGATTTGTACCCATACCCCTTTGATCACTCATTGCACATGTCTTCATTTCCCACTTACTTCTCCATGCCCAAATTCAACAAATATAGAGGTTGTACCAACCCTATAGTGAATATCATAGAGTTCTTTGCTAGCTACATTGATGTTGCACTTGACAAAACATACCTAATGTGACTGTTTCCATAGAGTCTAGTCAGACCAGGAATGGAATGGTTCTCACACCTACCCCATGGAAATCAGTCTTGTGGAGAATTGGGTGAAAAATTCATTTCTCACTTCCATCATAACATCAAATGAATGGTTAGCATCAAGGACCTCTTTGACATTAAAAAAAGAGATGGAGAATCCTTTTTAAAATCCTTACAAAGGTGGAGGAACACTACAAACCACATAATGTATGACATGCCTGAGAAAGACCTCATAGTCATGTTTGTTGACATTTTGATCCTAGATATGTCATTTACCACATAATTGCAGCTTGCTCCTAACTTCAAGCAACTCATTAAATGAAGATTTTTATGTGAGAAAAAAAGTGGTCAAGAGAGGTATCCTTGCAGACCCTACCCAAGAAAACACGAACAAAAATGCAACGGATAAAGCCAAATGGTGGAACAAGAACAAGAATGGCACCAATGATGGTGTCATTGATGTAAAAATAGTCAACTATGCTCAACCCAAGGTTTCACTACAAGGAGCACCTATGAAAAATAAAAAAACCACGGTGAACACTCAAAATCAAACACCCACTATGCAAGCAACAACTGTGTCCAACAACCAACCCAATGCACAATCCCCACAAAGGTTTCCATTTCCTAAATGAGACTACACACCATTAGGAGATTTGATAGAGTTAGCCTTGAAAAAGATGATTCAATCCAATACTATCACTCTGCCTGAAATTAGAGAATATGAACATGGTATTGTAAAACCAAAGTGGTGGAATGATAATGAATTTTTTGAATATCATCGGGTAAAAGGACACAAGACACCCAACTGCTACCGATTGAAGAATGCCATACAAGATCTAATCGACACATGGGTTATCGATGTCACAAATGCCTAATCCAAGGGTACAACTAATCACGCAATCTTCAATGATACATTCAATGATCATAACAAAGGGAAATCTTTAGGGTCTGGTGGATAGTCTAAATAAGTGAATTATACCTATGCTAATGCTAATAACACTATCAATTGCATCAATCCTTTAGATATCCATGTGGCTACAATTAATATCAGAGATCCAAATCCCAAGTGTGTTGTCACCACGTGCCGTTCCATATTTATCTTGCAAGGAGTGCCTTCCACTTCAGCTATACTAGCTAAACCTCCAACAGCCTCCAATCCACAAACCAGTCTTGTGGATCAACTAAAACACACACCTACCCAAATATCTATGTTCAACCTTTTGCACATACCACCGCAACATAAGAAAGCTCTAGATCAAGTCCTTCAAAATGCAGTTGTCCTACGAGACATAACTCTAGAAAAATTCCAAACCATGGTGAATTATATCAATGCCAACAAGCATGCTACCTTTGCAGACCATGATGTGCCAACATAAAAGCCTCTGCATAATTATCCCCTGCATCTGCTTATCCAAGTTCACAAACACAATACGAAGGGTCCTCATTGATGGTGGAGCCGGGTCAAACATATGTACTTTAAAAGTAATGAAAATCTTGGGCTATTCTAAATCCAACATTGATGTCAGAAGGAGAATAAACATCAGAGCATATGAAAAAGAGGAAAGGTCTTCAAAAGGTATCCTCATACTATCAGTACGGATAGGCCCAGTCATAAAGAACACCCCATTTCAAATCCTAGACTTGGATTTGGGATATAAAATGTTACTAGGAAGGTCATGGATCCATGAGATACAAGCTATGCCCTCTACTTATAACCAGTGTATCAAGTTCCCATACCAGAGGGCAGAAATAATCATTAAAGGAGATCCAAACCCATTCCAATATTGCAACACAATTAGAAGTAGGACCGACAATCAAGTACCTTCAAATTAGGAGGCAAGCACTCCTTCCGCCTCAGATTCTATTCCTAAAGAAATAACAAGAAGGTCGGGGAAGATATCAGTTACAGACAAAGTATGTAATACCTACCCCTTAGTTTGCTTGTCTGTGTTAGTTTCTGAACTCTTTTAGACCATAGTATGTATGTGTTAGTTATTTCAATTGATTTTGAGGATATTCTTGTTTTGCATTTCATAATGTTATTAATTCATTGCTTAATGTATTATATCTCCTATTTATATGTGATTTATGGTTATTTCATGATGCTTATGTATATGTTAGGATGTCATTTTGATTGGTTTTCTGACAATACTGACTCTGAATCTGGATGCTTATGGATCATTTGTATGTTGTACCTTACTTTTTGACATGCTTGATATGGTATGTGATAGAGTCGTAGTTACTTGCTTCAGCAAGATCCACACGATAAACTAGTCTCAACCATTGTTTTCTATATTATATGCATGTATGTTCATCTTTGTGATGACAGGTTTGCAGGTACCGGGCTACGTTTTCCCTGAATTGGCAGGAGTGAGCATGACCTATTGCAATATCTCAATGGTAAGAGAGGGGAGATAATATCAGGTCCAAATCCATATCCTAAACCCTTATTTTGTCTTAGAAATGGACAAGAATCAGATTGACTACCCTAGTGTTTGAATCTGTCAAGTGACATGGATTCATGAGCCTATTTGTGTGTGTTTGGGTTTTTATTTCAGTTGTTTGTCTATTTCAGTGGGTTATCTATTTAGATGGTTTTTAGGTGATTTAATGATGCTTTTGGCTTGATTTATTTAATGAATTTTTTGTGGTAAATATTAATGTTAATTATTGCCTCTTTAATAAGGTTAAAACATTGATATATGAAATATATGGCTATTTAATAATTAAATACCTATATTTAATTAATTGATTTAATTATTAAGTCTTGATTTAAATAATTGAGATTTAATAAATATTAAATTCAATTAATTGTAATTAATTGTGCATGGATTAATTTTTGAATATTACTATAAGTTGCATGGTTAATTGATTAATTTAATTGAAATATTCTCTTATGTATTTTCAAATTAACTCTTTGTCTTTATATTCTAATGTTGAGTTTTGCATGCTTTAAGTGAAATTGAAAATAAAGGATTTATTTTAATTAATAATTAGATAATTTATATTCCCCTTAGGGTTTTCTCTTTTTTAAAACCTAATTTCTTGGATTATCTATATCTTTGGATTGGAAGCCTTTTTGGAGGTTGTTCAATCAAGGAGAAGGAGAAATCAGGTGATTGGGGTTTTGAGAGAGCTTTCTTGGATTTGTGGATTCTATTGCTTGGAATTGTGGATTATTCTTGCTTGGATTTGGGAATTTGTGCTTCTCATCAGTTATTGAGGTAGGGTCTTCATCTTTTAAATTCTATCTTTCAGATCCCCGTCTTCCATGCATCTGAAAGCTAGGACTCTTTGTGTGATCTTCCTTGTTTGAGTAGTTGGTAATTTCATTGATTTAGAATTGAGAAGTTATGATCTTGGTTTCAATTTGTATTTTTCTCCATGTTTTCTTATCAGATATGTGATTGTGGGCATAAAGGTTTCATTTTTGGGTGTTGAAGGCCAATTGGGCATTAGGGTTTTTGTGTGAAAGAAATCTGTTGCAAAATTTCTCTTAGGGTTTCAATTTGAGGGAAAAAGACTTTGAGAAAAATTTGATAAATTTTGTTAATATTGCTTGAAACCCTTAGATCTATAGCTCCTTGCCATGAAAAAA
This sequence comes from Thuja plicata, assembly GCA_018584345.1. Classification (NCBI taxonomy): domain Eukaryota; kingdom Viridiplantae; phylum Streptophyta; class Pinopsida; order Cupressales; family Cupressaceae; genus Thuja; species Thuja plicata. Next base: position 1,263,589 of record MU226057.1, on the reverse strand, counting down.
TGAAATTCATACCCTCACCATGTCCTTGCCCAAACCCCTGATCAAACCTGAAAGGAAACAAGAAAAAGAGTTAATTTGCATGGTTGAAAACAAGAAAACTCTTCTTGGGAAAAATAAATAATTATATTAAAAATTAGGTCTTTCTTTTTTTTTTATCATCTTGCATGTTGTAAAAGAAGAGAAAAAGAAAATCCCTCTTATTTTATTTATAATTTTTATTGAAATAAAAATGCTTATATTATTGAAAATATGGCTTAGTAAGTTTATTCTTGAAAAGAAAGAATACTCTTCTTGAAAATAATAATAATAATTAATTAATATTAATTTAAAAATTCTTCTTGTTTTTATCAATTTGCATGTTGAAGGAAGATACTCTTCTTGAAAAAGTAAATTAATATTAAATTAGAAATCTTTTCTTGTTTGCATCAATTTTCATGCAAGGTTTTTATTTGGAAAATTAAATATTAATATTTGTCTTCTTGTTTGTATCAATTTGCATGCAATAGAATTCTATTTTTAGAAATTATGTTTCTTTAGAAAGTCTATTTTTGGAAATTATGTTTCTTTAGAAACTCTATTTTTAGAAATTCTATTTAAATAATAATAATAATAATAAAAATTAAAAAATTAAAAAATTAAAAAACTATCTTTTTAGAATTTGCATGGAGTGGTATTCTATTTTTAGAATTTTTATTTATAAAAATAAAAATAAAAAAAGAATCTTGTAATTATATTTGGTTTTAGTAATTATTAAATAGATTAATTTATGTGTTAGATTTTATAAATTGATCTATAGGAACATTTATTGTGCGTTTTCTTGAGAAATTTAATATAATAGTTGGTTAGTAATTTTAAATAGATAAATGAATTTGCATGATTAGAAATTAGAAATTTGTTTATCCCTACGTTAACACTATTATTGATTTGTGTATTCTGAATATGCATTTATTATGCCATGTCATGTTTTGAGTGCGTGACGAAATAAATTATGTATTCTTTTATGTTATGTGGTATTTTCATTTATGGGTATCTGTTTGGAATAGATGACCTTTAGGACGTAAAGCCAGAGGTTTTGGGGTTTTGATTTCTGCACGGTATCTTGTGAGATGTCAGTTCATGTTTCTATGATGATGTCATGGTCCTGATTTCCTACACCCAACTTGAATTCAGTTATGTTATATTTGATGATCTTATGAGGATATTGTGGTTACTATATGGTTAATTGAGAACCTATGTGCTCGTGTATGGGTAGGATGCGATTTGAGAGTATGTATATCTTAATGTATTTTGATTATGAGCCTAGGTAGGTTAACTAAGTTTATAGAGGGGAAGTGGCTTGCAATGAGTCTAGGGTCCTAAGTGGCTACTAGGACATATCATTGGCAAGTTACTTAATAAGTGAAAATATGAAACATTGAGGGGTTTTAAAATGTACTAAAAAGATAAATGAGCCTCTACCCATGCCTTGAGTTTATTATATGCTAGGATGGGAGAGTTGGGATCCTTGTCTTCATGAAAGGATTACTAAGCCACATAGAGTCACTTGGGGGCCAGCGTCCAAGAGGGACTACTAGGGTTAACTCAAGGTTAGACTTATGTGATGACACTTCCCTATATATAGCTTAGGTTAGCCTACATGCGTCGGTTACCTCTGGCATTGTTTAGTATTCCTTATTATGGTTTAGAGAGCTTCTAGGATCTTACTATGCATTTGAGTATGATGTCATGTTTACCTTGATGTTTCCTTCTTGTTGTATACCTCGTGTGAGTGGGCCTGTTACTATCTCCTCAACACGGTGGGGGTGGACCTTTGGTTCCACGCGGTCGGGTGGTAGTGATTCTTATTACCATTGAGATTCTGATGGTTCTTCTTCATGCTTGGAGTATCTTTGTTGTAGTTATATGTTCTTAGTCTTTGGAGACTTGTTCAGTTACATGAGTTGTGTACTTGTACCATATATGGATATTGGTTATCATCCTTTGGGGGATGTATTGTATTATTATGTATTATTACATACCCTGTGACTTATGCAGTGGATGTTGATTAGGTTGTATACCTTGGGTATCAGATGTATATGTGATCTTACTATATGAGATGTATGTTATTGGATTCAGTTGATGTATCCTTTATGTTAGTCTTTATATTTGATATTCATAGATTATTTTTCTTAAGTAATCCTACATCAAGGAACATCAAGGAATCCTACATCATTATTGTTTGTAAACATTTTTAAAAAAATTATCCTTTTAACTCAGTGTCAAGTTTAGGTTGGTTCTCTTGGATTCCCTGGCAGGGCATTACAAATTATGTGGTGAGTATAGCTATGAGGAAGCTTTTACCATCACTAACATGCCTCAAAGACCAAGATCATATGGCATGCCTCAACTAGTGACAACACCTAAAAATCTGGAACTAGTTCTATTTAGATGTCCACCAACCACATTTGTCAAATGGGGGGACATAAAAAAAGTGAACCCTTTTGATCTGGATATAAATGCTTGGTTGTATCAAGAGCCACAAGAAACACTTCAAGCACACATACCCATGTCAAAATATGGAGTCAGCTTCACAATGCTATAGAAATTTGGGTATGATGGTATGACTGGTTTGGGGGAAAGACAACAAGGCTTAATGGAATTGTCTTTACCACCAACCTAGAGAAAAAAGAGAGGGTTAGGCTATGGAAAAAATAGAACTAGTACTACCACCTAAGACATACCCATAGACCAAGAGAAAATTATAGAATTACACCAGGGGAAAAACCTAGAACATGCCCTAACCAACAATATACTATAGCGGTTATTGCCATCGGAAGTGGAAATGTCTTATTCCTAATTGAACCTTAACCAAACTATCCAAGATGAAGAGGAAAGTGAGACATCTAATGAGAGTTCTAGAGAAACTGATTACCAAAAGTACAAGTGGAGATCCCTCCACAATTTTGAACCAACCATCCCATATATTCCTCTCAGTCAGTCAACACTATACACCTTGGAGATATGTTTGACCAAATGACCATAGAAGACCAACCATGTATCAATAAACATATTGATAATAATTCCTTAAGTGGTGCATCCAAATCACATTCCTAGTTGTCAGAACTATCAGCGCAGTCCTATTTACCCAAGAAGAGTCATCCCCCCATGAGGACCTTTGTTTAATACACCCTGAATTGATAGAATGGGATCAACAAGGAAAACCTGACATAGATCTCTTTGAGAATGATGAAGCGATCATAGAATTCATGGGACTCTGAGAAGGCATTCCATTAGGGGACCAAAAATAAGGTTTCTCTATTGACCTTGACAGGTCAACATATTTTGGGAAGGAAGCTCCTCTTTCCACTCAAAAAAGAAAAATTAAAAGAAAAAAGAACAGTCAGTAAGTGAAAACCGCAAGGCGCTTACTAAGAACAAAAAAAGAGAAAAAAATAACAAAAGACGTATATTTTTTTGAAAACCTCTCTGAGATGCCAGAGGATGAAAATTGGGAACTCCTCCCCTTAATAGAGGAAAATTTAGTATTATTTACTGAGGAAACAAAAGAAGTCAACATAGGTAATGAAAAGAACCCCAAAAATATATATTTGGCAAAGTCACTTACATGAGAAGGAAGAGAACGATTCATTAGCTTCTTCAAGGAAAGAAAAATAAAATGTGCATGGTCCTACTTAGACATGCCAGGTCTAGATCTAGAGCTATTTTTGCATCATCTACCATTGTTACCAAATGTAAAACTTGTCAAACAAAAATTGAGAAAGATGCATTTGCATGTAGCTTTACTTGTAAGAGATGAGTTGAAGAAACTCCTAGATGTAGGATTCATATGACCACTTCCATATGAAGATTGGATATCTAATCTAGTGATAGTAACCAAAAACAATGGTCAGATACGCATATGCACATATTTAAGAGATCTAAACAAAGCTTGTCCCAAGGATGACTTTCCTCTACCAAATATTGACATGATATTTGATCTAACTGTAGGGCACCAAATGCTATCACTCATGGACAGTTTCTCGGGATATAACCAAATCAGTATTGCACCAGAGGAAAAACATAAGACCACATTCACATGTGCTTGGGGCACTTACTGCTGGAATGTAATGCCATTTGGCCTTAAAAATGCAGGAGAAACATATCAAAGGGAAATGACCATGATCTTCCATGATCTAATTCATAAAACAATGGAAGACCATGTCGATGACATAATAGCCAAATCAATGATCAGGGAGACTCACCTACAAGTTTTGGGGCCAATATTTGATTGAATGTAGGAATACAAGGTCAGACTAAATCTAAAGAAGTGCGCATTCCAGGTTACCATTGGAAAGCTTATGGGATTAATTATATCACATAAAGGCATCAAGGTAGACCCAGAAAAGGTCAAGGCCATCCTTGACATGCCACCACCAACCAATCTAAGGCAAATGAGGTGTCTACAAGGCATACTTCAATCTATAAGGCGATTCATCACCCAACTAGCAGAAAAGTGTCACCCATTCCAAAATATACTACATAAAGATGTGACCTTTATATGGATAGAACAATGCGAGAAAGAATTTCAAATTTTCAAGGATCATCTATTGAATTCTCCCATATTGGTGCCACCCATTCAAGGCAGGCCACTACTTTTTTATATCTTGGAAACTGAGTCAGCACTAGGAGTTCTCTTGTCACAACATGATGACCAAGGAAAGGAAATAATTGTTTACTACCTTAGAAAAAATTTGGTGGGATACAAGATAAATTAATCACCAATTAAAAATTCATGCCTCACAATAGTCTTTTCTTCCCAGAAGTTAAGACATTACATGTTGATCCATCAAATAAAGCTAATAGCCCACATTGATCCATTTAAGTACTTATCAAGTAAAGGAGCACTAACATGATGGCTCACCAAATGGGTGATGATCTTAAGTAATTTTGACTTAGAGTACATGGACATAAAAGATATCAAAGTGAAAGTAATTGTGGACCAACTAGAAGAGACACCCATACAAGATCATCAGCCTATAGTGTCCGAATTTCTAGATAATTCCATTCTCATAGTAGAACCAGAAATAGAGCTTTAAAAACTATTCTTTGATGGGTCATACACAAACCATGGTGTAGGAGCATGGATAGTGTTCATTACTCCAAAAAATGATGTGATCCCTAAGTCCTTTTGACTCAAATTTCCATACATGAACAATATAGTTGAGTATGAAGCTCTAGTCATCAGATTGAAGACAAGTATGCAATGGAGGATCAAGAACCTAAAAGTCTACGACGATTCATAATTGGTCATCAGCCAAGTAAACAATGACTACATGAAAAAAGATGAGAAACTGATCCCATATAGATAGTTGACGGACAAGATGCGGGCTTAATTATATTTCATTTTATTCAAGTAGGTACCAAGATTTTAAAACAAAGTAGCGAATGCGATGGATATTATAGCATCCTTGATCAACATGCTGGACAACGAGACCAGATTCTAATTTATGGTAAAGCAACTAATAATACCGACACATCAAGCTCCAATCAGAGAGTGAGTGTGCATCCTTATTGGTCCTGAATCACCATGGTACCATGATGTATACAATTACCTCCAAAATAATATCCTACCACCTGACTTGTCTAGGAACCAAAATAAGTCCCTCATCCGCCAGGCCTCTAGGTACACCCTTCTCGCTAGTACTCTATATAGAATAATTCTAGATGGAACGCTTTTACGATGTCTCACTTCCACAAAATCCCAGATATCTTTGTATAAGGTAAATGAAGGAATTTTTGCGTCCCACGTAGGTGGAAATAGTTTGGCAAAGAAGATCATCAAAATGGGATACTACTAGCCCATAGTAGACAAAGATGCCAAAAAATATGTGCAAAAGTGTTGACAATGTCAAATTCATGGTGATCTCATTCATGCACCATCCCAAGAACTCAATCCCATCACTTCACCATGGCCATTTTCTAAGTAGGGATTTTACCTAGTGGGTAAGATTATATCAACCTCATCTAATGGACACAAGTACATCATTGCAGCAATAAAGTACTTTACTAAATGGGTGGAAGAAATTCCTCTCACCTACATCACTGGTAAGGAAATATCTATGTTTATATTAAACAACATCATTTGTCGATATGGAATCCCTCAAACCATACTCAAAAATCATGGTACATCATTTCCACATAAAACAAGGTTTCTCTTCGTTCTACTATCCCCAAGGGAGTGGTCAAGCTAAAGCCATAAACAAAACCAACTTGAAGATCTTAAAGAAAATAGTCAATGAATCAGAGTGAGACTGGAATTTACAGCTCAGTCCCACACTATGGGCATACAAAACTAGTGTGAGAAAACTCACAGGAGAAACTCCATTCTCACTAGTATATGGATCAAAGGCAGTCCAACCCCTCGAAGTTGAAATCTCATCCCTAAAATTCTCATTGAAGAACATCATCTCAGATGAAGACTACAGAATAGAAAGACTCAATGAACTAGAATTGTTGGATGAGAGAAGATAGAATGCACTTGATCACTTACAAGGCTACCAAAATCACCTTAGAAGGAACTATCACAAGAAGGTCAGACTGTGAACCTTTGAGGTAGGAGACCTCATACTAATGGAGAATCAAAAGAACCAAGTAGAAAGGGTAAAACCATGAAAGTTTGAGTGTAACTAGCTAGGACCCTATGTCATTGTCACATCTTGTAACAGTGGGGCATATCAACTCACGACTGAAGAAGGAGATCAGCTCCTAGGTTACATCAACAATATGTACCTCAAGAGGTTCTATGTTTGAGGTCTCAAAGTCAAAGGCACTTATCTATATCCAGAAAATACAAAAATATAAAAAAATGCAAAAGGTCACCTTGGTGAAAACTTGGAAAATAGGTGTCTTGATGACAACAAAAAAAAAGAGAAAAGTAAAGAGAAATAGAATCGCTCTCTTAGTGAAAACCTGGAAAAGAGGTAATATTGGGCAGATACCTTGGCAAAAACCTGGCAAATGGGCACCAAGTGTTCAAATCTCTCTTTGCCATCAATGAACTCCAAAGATCAAAGCTTGTATTCCCCGCATGCAAGATTGACTACCCAAGATTATTTTCAGAATAACAATATCCTTTGAGAATCAACACTTATCCAAAGTTTGTACTGATCCACCATACTAGGGGTAAATCCTAAAAATAGCAAAATGTCCTGAAAAAATCAATCATCATAAAAAAAATCAAAAATTGCAAAATCTCAAGCAATAAAACAAACTTTATTTCCAACAAAGTTAAAGGCAATCAAACAATCAATCAAAGGTCAAAATCATGAACTTCAAAAATTAGCAATGGACTCATATGATTCAACTTTATCATAAAATCCAATCTATATTCAAATCAATCAATCAATCAATCTTGAAATCAAACAAAACAATTGTCTTACACAGTGACCAATACACTCAAAACTAGACAGATCAGTCTTATATGAGTCATCCATTCCTGAAACCATATACAATCAAGCATTAGAAAATCAAGCAAATCAAGGAACAATAAATTGTTGACTAGGTCAGTTGTGTCAGTTAGTTGTTAGTCTATCTTTCATGAATATATTCTTACACTACTCAAGGATATCACCGAGTGATGAGAGTAGCTATGATGGATCATGATCTTGTTTTCTTTGATTATTGTTTGTGGAATGTTTCATTTTGATTCTAGGGAAATGATGAATCAGGAAATATGCGGTAGGCACTGTCACATATCTGGCAACTGCACAATTCCATGATCTGAGCTTAACCCTGGAAAATAATTCGTACATCCTTTTTCTATTATTTTCTTGTTGCTACCAATAAAATCATAGTAGTATCTAGATGGTCTATGTCTAGGTGCATTGGATTTTCTATCTTGTTTTTTTTTTATATTTCAGATTATTTATAGATCATAGCAGTATCCTGATGGTCAATATCTGGGTGCATTTTGGTTCTCTTTATTTTCAAAATCAGAGATCATAGTGGTATCCAGATGGTTAATATCTTGGTAGATTTTGGTTCTCTTTCTTTTCAAAATCAGAGATCATAGTGGTATCCAAATGGTCAATATCTAGGTGCATTTAGTTCTCTTTCTTTCCAGTCTCTCTACTCCTTTTGGTTATGAGAGATCATAGCGGTATCTAGATGAGAAATATTTAGATGCATTGGATACTCTTCCTTTTTTATAATAAGCTGAAATGATGAACAAAATTGGAAAACTTGACAACGAATTGGGTCACCCATCCTATCTATCAGTCTAAATCCATCAATCGATTCTAGAGATAATTTACCAATAAATTTCTTCTAACTAACACATGCATTTACTTAGATATTTTGTGCATAGTGGATTTCATTCATTCATTTATTTGCATACGAAACAAAAAGAAAATAAAGCATGTGCATACATAGTGATCATAATTAAATGCATCCATTGAACATCATCATAAAATACATTCATAAAACACCATCCTACATACACATGTCAGTATCATAGGAAATTAAATCATACATCTAAGAGTCTACATACTAGAATCTCATAACATGGATCTCATCATAAAGCATCATCATATAGAATCATATAGATAGAAAGTAAAAATATGCACATCATATTGAATCATACGGTTGCATCTCATATATAGATCTCAATATCTTAGTACAATTGAATGGTCACAAGTCTGACAAAAGATGGTGATCAACATAAAGGTCTATAAATATCGGTATATCAGGGATACAAATCACCAGTACAACATCAAAATATATAAGTAGATCTTTGCTACAAAAAAATAGTACAACAAAATATACAGTGATACAAAATCAATAGGTGCTACCCCCACCCTTGCCTTTAGGTGGACGGGGGGGGTGGCATATCTGGTCTTGGCTTCTGCTACTGTAAAGGATCTCAGACCACACCACTACTCTGGGACCTCTATAATCTACTGGATCTATGGGAAGTAGTATAACTAGGCACCCGCTGTGTGGAAGGAACAACATACTCGTAGTGTCACCACAATACTCAATCTCCCTCTGGTCCTCACGACCTAATCTCAAGAGATAATCATGGGTGTCATTTAAAGAAAAGTCATGGAAAATATCCAAAAAATCTCTCACATATGCACGAGCCAGTCTCTCCCTATCCTCTGCAACTGTAACCCCAGCCTCGCCAGTCGTAACCCTACCCTCCAAGGAAGTAGACCATGCCTCTAAAGCCATCAATCTCTCCTGAAGATCAGCTATCTCCTGGGTCAATCTCTCCACATATGATGGATCATCATCCACCCACCCATGGCCATGTCCATATCACCCTCCTCTCCCCTACCACCCAATCCTACCTCCCTAGTGACCCGCACTACCCAAGAGTCCTCCTTACTTCTCTCACTCTCTCTAGTACTACTATGAGTACAACTACTACTAGTAGAAGAGATATACCCTACCTCTGCAATCCCACCTCCTCAGTATCCATCTTTTCATATACCCTCTCCTTATCCCTCTCTACAAAAAAATCACTTATGCGCTACTGCACTCTCCTAACTAGCTGAGGTGCTACATCCTCCTCTATCCCCTCCTCCTCTAGTAAAGCACTCAAACAAACCCGCCTACCAATCCTATTCCCACACCTTGTCCTAACTCTTCCACCATCACCACCAGGACTAGGATCATCTTCATCTCCATCTCCCCACCCACCATCCCGACCATCATCTCTCCCACCACCCCAGCCACCATCCCTATCACCATCCTAGCCACCAACCTATCCACCATCTCTCTCACCATCCCATCCACCATCCCTACCATCACCCCATCCACCACCCCTACCTCCATCCCTCCCTACTCTCCGTCTTTGTCGATGCCTCTTCATAATGGTACCAAGAACAAGATGGAATACATCAGTCAGAGAAACAAGTCATGCATGCAGCCACCATGCATCAAACTGAGGGATAGTACCTGCATAATAAAAATTTCAATATAAGTACCACATGGATGATAAAACATAAGAAATTAATCAAAAGAGATCTACAAAAAAGAGAGCATAACAAGAGAGAAGCACTCAATCAGGGAAAATTACAACTTATACCTACATCAACAGTGGCTGATCACCATATCCCAGAAACAAGAAGTAGACCCATGAACTTAGTCCTTGCAACATCAAGAGGAAGTATAACACCCCACAGAGTAACATCCCTCGACCATCAGGCAAAGTAAGCATAATAATATTTAACATCCTGCCTCTCGCAAAACTAGCGCAACACCCTATTGGTGTTGTGAAAATCAATCATGTGAATATGATCACTAATGCGACCAATCAAAAATATCCTTTGTCAACAGAATGGAAGGTGTACATCCTCTCCATCCCAAATAGGAAAATCCCTATAAGGTATCTAGATAAAGTAAGGCATCATTTCTAACTGCTGCCTCTAGTACATCAAATGCCCCATATGGGATTGAACAATGGCTCCATCATACATAAATACATATGGTCTCCCCAGAGGAAGATCATGAGCTCCTACTGGCCTACAAACAACAATGTGCTCTTGTAGGAGAGGAAAAATCATAAATCATGCATGCAAGGAAACCAAAACCTATAAAAGCATACAAACAACAATCCTATCTTAGCATAAAATCCATTTGAAATGAGAGCATAAAACTCAAAACCCCCTTCAAATGTAGCTTCCATGTTCTCCTTTCTTCTCCATTGAAAGTGAATTAATGTTTCTCTATTTCCTATGACAAAAATGCACAAATATTGAAAGCCAAAGTGATGTCAAGAATACTAAGAGATAGTGGTTCAAAACTTAAATGAGAGAATTGAATGTCAATTTATAGGATGCGAGAAACAATTTGAAGAATTAGAAAGGAATGCACAAATTAGTATGCATAAATCAATGCATAATTGAGAGGAAAAGGAAGAATAAAATTATTAGGAAATTGGAAGAATAATTATGGGGAAATGGATAAGGAAAGGTGGAATATCTCATAGAGATAATTAATAGGAGATGGAGGCTATAAAATAGGAGGGAATTTTGAATTGTAAAAACTCATATTTCCCACAAAAATGGAAATTAGTAAATAGGAATAAATCAATTAATTAATTGGAACTAATTAATTGTGGAGACATAAAAAAGAGGGAATAAATAAATTCAATTAGGACACAGGGATAAACTATAGGTTATTCATCCCAAGAGGACAAATTAATGGATCATTGACTAAATTAATGGAAGTGATGTAAAATTGAATTGATTTTAATGAGGATTATGATAGTTTTGAGGCATTGATGAACTTTGACAAATCACTCAAATAATGATGTGTAAAACTGATTGAATAACATCAATGAACTTTGATGACGCCATAGGATTGATAAAGAATAAGGAGACATTGATGAACTTGGACAATGTTCCCAAGATAATGATGGTCTGCAATAGCATTGATGAACTTGGATAATTCTATCAAATGGGTGATAGAATATACGAAGCATTGATGAATGAGACAATGCTCTTGGGGAGACATCGATGAACTTGAAAATGCTCCTAGATTTATGATGATAAGGCATTGATGAACTTTGACAATGCCTTGGATAAGATTGATCATGATAGCTCCCACACCAAGATCTGTAGAAGTGTGGCACTACAACCAAGGGACTTACCTCCTAGGTAAGCTCCATAGAACATGTGGAAGTACATATGCGCAAGCATACATGGAGCCCAAGAAAAAATAGTATGGTCTCTAACCATAATCTAAAGTACAACACCGAATCCAATAGAAAATTCATGTTGTCGACGATCAGGACAAAGGATCCCACATATCAAACTACCAAGAAAGGTAGTCAATCTATCTAACCCCATGCCAAACCTAGACTATGGGATATAATATAGATTATACATACCTAATTGATCTTGGGGAAAATGAGACAACTCAGACAAAGCTGCAATACCAAGACCACGAGCATAATTTACTAGAGCACCCTAAATGGGAATCTATAGGATACTATAAACATCCTCAAGCTAACAATACATTCCCTAGTCAGCAAACAAAAGGTACAAGTGTCAAAATGTCATTTCTCTCATAGAGTAGAGATCATACCTCTATTGGTCACGATCTCAGGCATTTAAGAAATCTAGTATAGACCTATCTGCCTAAGGACATCTCTCTCATCCTGAGAAAGCTGAAAATGGTATACTAACCCTACTGGTCTTGACTCTTGATAGCGCAGAATAGTCCTAGCGAACTGTGAAAAAATAGAAAAAATCACCCATCAGTGGTCAGGATAGAGAAAAATATCAGACAAGTACAAAAATGAGCATGAAGACACCTGACAGAGAGATTGCGGTAAACCATATGCATTTGCGGTACTTTTACACTGATTGCGGCATGAAATTGACAAATGCATCATATAATTCACCATTGCGGTATTAAACACAAGAAATTGCAGAACACTTATCAATTGTGACAAGCATTTCGCAATTGCGGCACCTAAACTTCAATTACAACAAAATTGTAGTCGATTGCGACACATTTATAGATACAATTGTAATAGATAAAATGATGTATATATATGTAGGGTTGAATGGGGTGTGAATGTGATAAATGTATATGTTGTAAGGTATGATATGGTGTTGAGGAGAAGATAAGATTCTCTTCCTAGCCTCAAATTTCACAAAGGAAAGGTCCACTTTGATCAACCATAAGAAAATGGTTAATGCACAAATGCATTAATTGATCGGAAATAAGAAGAAAAAAGAAAGCCTTACAACCCCGAATAATGGATGAAGAGTATGTAATAGATTTTAACTGATTAATAACTTAATTGAAATGAATGGAAGACAAGTACTAACCTCAAAATATAGCAGATCTAGAAAATCTTGTTTTCAGATGTCTGTGTTGAGTTTTGGGAAATTCTGCAACCAGATCTGGAATAGAAATGTAGAGATAGACAAAACCCAAAAATATTTTTCCTTTCTAAGTCAGGTCAACCTTGACCTCTTTGTGGGGGTGCAATCATACCCCACAATGTCGAACTCAACCTTCATTACTTCGATAGAAATTCTGTTCGTGGATCCCGAAAGTTGGCCAAAAAGGGTATCCAAATTTGTTCCTAAATTCTCTGTCATGTACCTATACCTAAAACAAAAATGATTTTGTTTATGGGGGGGAGGGGTTTTCCTTGGTCAAACCTTGGTTTTGGAATTAACCTTAAATTATAATTGAAATTGCATAAATAAATAAATTCACCTTGCTTGTATAGAAACCCTTGTGGCGGATTCAAATCCTTGGATACACAAGTATGTATGCACCAAATGAATGTAGAATGTAGAATATAGAATGTAGGATGTAGGATGTCTCAAATCACCTGCTTGTAGATCTGCAATGCCAATCTTGAATGGATCTTGGAATAGGAAGAGGCTTGCATGGATTTTGATGGAGAAATCTTCAACAAGACGGCTCCATAGAGCTTGAATCCTTCAATGGCTACCAATGGATCTCCTTGATGAATTGAATGCTTGAATTCTTGAGAGGGGATGCTTGCTTCAATATATTATCCTTCATGTACATAAGTGATCACGTTCTTTCATGTGTATGTCTTAGAGAAAATGAGAGGAGAAGGCTTCCTTATATACCAATCTAGGGTACAATCTTCTAGAGAGGCCTACATAGGAGAATTAAATTCTAATTAAACCTATATCCATAGAAGTGGACCTATATTAAATATAATTTCAAGATTCATTGCCTCGAAGACCGAAACAGCCAACCCAGAAGCAATAATTAAATCTTTCTAAAGCCCGACATCCGGAAACCCTGGAAACTTAAAATTTAGACCCTAGGTTAGGGTCAACATCGACTCTGACCTAGGTCAGGGTCAAGTTCAACCTTGACCTAGGACAGGGTTGAGGTCGACCTTGACCTAGAAGTTTGACCTTGACCCTGAGGTCAAGGAACTCAGATTTGTAGATCAAGGTGCCAGAAATAGGCCAGAGAGAAGTGGAAAAGGGGGTAGAATAGAGGTAAAAGAAAGATCCAAGTCAGAGACCCATTCAAGGCGCTTGAAATGAGCCCAAACCACTTTCTCGGAGGGCTAAACCAGTCCAAAATAGAAGTTCTTCCATTTTTTGACTATACAACAACAAAAAATAATTAAACTAAAATGCAATAAATGCACAAGGCCTAATCTAATCACCGCAGGTCCAGAGCCAGCTGGACGATAGAAGGTACGAACCTATTCTGATACATGCATGACACCTAGAAGCCCCGACATAGCTTGAAAAGAAAAAAAAGTAGAGAGAACTAGAGAAAAAATACTAGAAGATCAGGAGCTCCAAGAGTGCAAAGGTACCCTAATTCCAGAAGGACCCCCATTTTATCGTCTCGGCCCCTGGAAAATTAAATAGCTGATATCGTGAGGATTTTGAAGTATTTTCATGAGCAATCAGATACCCAGATAATCTTTTTTTTAGTATCAACAAATTAACGCCCATCTCACAACTTTTCTCTCAAATTTGTTGAGGGGGAATAAATACACCTGCTATCGCTAGGGCAAGCTCAGGTAGGATCAAAATTGAAGATTCTTTGACACAATGCGACAATCCACAATGCATCAAAGAGGGGCAATATAGAAATACTTATGACCTTACATTAAAAACACTAATTTTCATGTATTAATTAATGGTTTTTAATCATTAATTAATCATCTATTTCTTCTAATTTCATTTTCCAAACCATCTAATCATATCCCCAAAATTAATTAAATAATTAATTTTATTTAATTAATTAACCTTAATTGATTAATCTTCATTAATTAATTAAATTCAATTTTATAAAGTTTAAATTTAAATATTTAAACTTATTAATTAATTATTCTAATTAAATTAATTTAATTTCATTCAATAATTCAATTCTAAATCCAAAAAGAATTCAATTATCTCACATGTTGAATACTTTAATTACAAAAATGAATTAAATATTCAATTAAATCCTTTCTTTAGTTCAAAAAAGAGAACTCTTGATCAGATCTCTGATTGCATGAATCACTCCACCCACCTCTTCAGTTCAAAAAGGTAACTCAAAATTACCTCTTTAGTTAAAAAGATAACTCATAATCAGTTGTTCAATTAACCATTTATCTCCTCTATCCAAGTTAAGGAGGTAGATTTTACTGATGGCTTCTCTAGTTCCCTTTGATCTCAATTTTTCATCCTCTAATCTCTAGGATTGATCTCAACCATTCATATCATTTCCATATTCTATATAATCAACCCTTCATAACCATTTGAAGGATCCAGGATTTCAAGCTTTCGTGCGCCCTTACTCTGCAAGATTCTTGCTAAAGGCATTCAAAGAATTCTTGTGATCAAAATCAATATCATTTCTCGACGCTCTCAAGTCATAGAAGCCGCTGATACCAATACTAAGCACCACACACACAATATTTCAAAAGGAGTAGAGAGAGACAATAGAAGATTCGAGCTTTGTTGGTTTGTATTCGTTTGTATTCCTCCTTGATTGCTTGTAATTTGTATTGTTCGTTAGGTTCTTTCTTAGTAATTAATTGACTTCTTTCATTGCAAATCAGTGCTAGTAACCCTCGTTATTTGAGCGTATATAACACAACCTATACATATGTAAAGATAGATATTTCAGCAGTGGTTGTCTCATTGTGTTTCAAATTCTGTATTTCCATTATAAAAGTTAGGAGAACTATAGAAAAAGAACTATATAGTTCATTTACAAAATTGTAGAATTATTAAATGTTGCTATTTTCTCACTGCACTATATTAATAGATTAAAATTTGATTCAGCAAGCAGTTAAAGTTGAAAGAAAAAAAAATTACCTTTCTCAATTGTAAGTAAATCTGAAATTTATTACTTTCACTACATTAGTGCATTCTAGTTTTGCAAACTTCTTCATGAAATAAATTTCCATTAGAAGCTATTTACTAATCTATTGCCTTGTATATAAATTTCAAAAAAGAACTTTACATATACATAGGTGTGTGTGTGTGTGTGTGTGTGTGTGTAAGTATGGGCGCATCTCATATATTCTTCATTTATAAAGAAATGAAAATGGTAGTCTAAATCTATTCATCACTCTTCTTGTTGTCTTTTAATGTAAAAATCTGCAAGTAAGCCAAAAAGAAATAACTATGTAGTTATCATCCTTTTAAAAAGGAGTGCTATCCTAAAATATTATAACTCTGCTTAAAAGTATATATAAAATAATAAACAAAGCTATAAATATATACCTATACTTACTACTATATATCTGATTTTATTACAGATTCTATTGTTTTTGCAGCTGTATATAAAAATGCTAAAAAGTATGCATACATGTATGTGTGTG
>MU226057.1:1164215-1244223 GCA_018584345.1 Thuja plicata | reverse complement strand
AACCATATTCCTTCTGCTAGGATCAAAAAATCCTTCAGGTTGTTCAATGTAGACTTCTTCTTCTAGGATTCCATTTAGAAATGTAGATTTCACATCCATTTGATATACTTTGTATCCTTTATGTGCAACATATGCCAGAAGAGTTCTAACTCCTTCAAGTCTTGCAACAGGAGCAAAAGTTTCTCCATAATCAATACCCTCTTCTCGAGCATATCCTTTAAAAATTAGTTTGGCCTTGTTTCTAGAAACTTCACCATTTTCATTCATCTTATTTCTAAAAACACACTTGGTTCCAATCACATTCTTGTCATTTGGCCTAGGCACAAGAGTCCAAGTTTTGTTCTTCTTAATCTGCTCAATTTCTTCATTCATTGCCTCTATCCAACTTTCATCATTCAATGCATCTTTAATAGTTCCAGGTTCAAATTCACTTAGTAAACATGTACCTTTGAGTTTGTTCCTTTTCATTAGACCTTTTGTCTGATCTCCAATTATTTTCTTAGGTGCATGATGCCTTCTAACATATTTTGAAAGTACTAGATCCTTCAGTCTAGATTCTGGACTTGATCCACTAGGTCTGTCATTCTCAAATATTCTTTCATGTTCTTCTATCTGATGCTTGGGTTCCAATATCTATGACTCAGGTTCCTCTGTCTGAGACTCAGTTCCCTCTGTCTGTGACTCAGTCTCTTCTACTAGAATCTCAGGTTGCATAGTTTGCAACTTAGGTTGCACAATTTGTGCTAGTATATTTAGTGGTCGACAGTTCTGGTGTTCAATCACCATTGCTTGAGTCATGTGTATAGTATCAGGTTCATGATACAAAAATTTCTTGTTGTCTTCAAGCTCTTTACTCCTCTTTTGTTCATGTTTTTATTTCTTCATTTGAACTCAGTTCAAGGTAACACTGTAGTGCTTATGGCCTCCTTCCAGTATTTTGTAGCAACATTCTTTTCAATCATTAGGGTTCTAGCACAATCAATAATGGATCTATTTCTTGTTTCTACTATTCCATTTTTTTTTTCTGTACCATGGGTAGATACCTATCTTTTGATTCCTCTCTCATTATAGAATTCATTGAAATCATTAGAAATGAATTCTCCTCCTCTGTCAGATCTTAGGCATTTTAGTTTCTTTCTTGTTTCCTTTTCAACTCTTGCAAGATACCATTTGAATTTCTGAAAATCTTCTAATTTCTCTCTGAGAAACATGACAGTCATCATTTTGGAATGATCATCAAAAAATAGAATAAAATACTTCTCTCCAGTGTATCTTGTTGTTCCAATTGGTCCATATAAGTTAGTATTTACCAATTCCAAGACTTCATGAGTATTATAATTCTTTCTTTTGAAACTTGTCTTGCTCATCTTTCCAATTTTAAATTGTTTTCATATTGCTAACTTGGGTTTCTTCAAAATAGGAATACCTCTAACTCTCTTGTTCTTTCTTATGTTTACTAGATTATCAAAATTTACATGACATGGCCTTTTATGCCATAACCAGCTTTCTTCTACTTATGCAATAAAGCATGAACCTTCAGTGAGATCAAGATAGAATAGATTACCTTTTGTTTCCCTTCCAGTTTTGACTAGGTTCCATTTACCATCCAGGAGCTTGGCCTTACCATTCATGAATTCTACCTTGAAGCCAATGTTGTTCAACTGTTCTACACTGAGTGGATTTCTCCTTAATCCTTCAACCCAATAAGAATTATCACATTTGATTCCTTCTGTCAGAGTAATGCAACCTTTTCCTTTTATAGGGCAAGGTTCATCATTCCCAAAACTCACACTCCCACCATCATAGTGTTCAAGATGTTCAAATTTTGTCTTATCACCAGTCATGTGATGAGAAAAAGCACTATAAATTATCCATGTGTCATTTTTATTGATGTGTGATAAAAGTGTTGTCTTTTCATCTTCTTCATCTGACTCATCCTTAATAGTAATATAAACCATTTCATCTTCTTCTTCATCACTGTCAGAATCTTTAGCAATATAACAAGACTTCTTACATTTATCCTTGTAGCTTTTCTAGTTCTTGAAATCTTTCTTGTTTTTGAATTTGTTAAACTTTTTCTCATCTTTGTCTTCTTTGTTCGGACACTTTGCAGCAATGTGACCAACCTCATTGCATGAAAAAAAAATCAATGGTATTTTTTCTTTGTATTTTCCTTTTGCAGCTCTTCTTGGAAGTAATGCTTCAATGATGTGAAGATCTTCATCATCAGATTCATCATCACTATTACTTTCAGTCTACTTCCCTTTTGAGTATCTATCCTTCTTACCAAGGTTTAATTTAGCTTTGAATGCAGACTCAAAATTGCTAGAGCTAGGAGAGTAATGGTCAAAGTTGTCCATCTCAAAAATTTTAAGCCTTCCCACTAATGTATCTAGAGTTATATCCTTATTGCACCTCATCTCTTGAATAGATGAAACTCTAATAGCATAGATAGGAAGTAAAGTTCTTAGTACCTTATTGACCACTGTTGTATATTCAATTATTCCTCTTGTAGCTCTAATGGCACTCACAGTCTTCTTGATTCTTTCACTGTATCATGTAATGTCTTCTCCTTCTTTCATTTTCATCTGGTCAAATTGTCCTCTTAGACTTTCTTCTTTGGCTCTCTTTACATTTGCATCTCCTCCATGAATGTCCTATAATTTCTTCCACATATCATAGGCTGTAGGGCACTCCTTGACTTCATCAAATGCCGAGTAGCTAGGTGAAGAGGCTATATCAATTATCATTATATTATGAAGCTTATGTTCCATCATCTATTCCACAGTCATAGTCCCTATTGGTTCCACATATTTTCTTTCAAAAAATTGCAAACCAGCATCTCCGATAGTAGATAGATGTAGCTTCATCAGCTCTTGCCATGCTAGGAAGTTGTCTTTGTTTAGCTTTGGGATATCCCTTCTATAAGACATCTCTGATATTTAGCTTAGGTCTTGAAACCTTCTCTGAAAGCACTTGCAACTCTGATACATATTCTTGGAAATGAGATAAGTAACTGAGAGGGGAAGGGTGAATCAGTTACTTCAAAACAAATCCTTTTTCTCTTAGATGTCTTAAATAATTTAACACTGTTACTCAGTCAATTAAGATATTTTTCTGTAACTCGGGTGTCAAAGGAATATTTATAATATCCAATGCAATTATACTTTAGCGAGTAAGTGTAGAAACATAAAGCATGAAACAAATAACATATACACAGGTGACACCAAGATTTAACATGGAAACCCAATATGGGAAAAACCACCAATGTAACTAGTTACTATTTTTCACTCTTCTAACGTGAGCCCTATTAGGATCCAACCTTGTTAAAGGTTACAATAACACACTGTTAGGTGTGACCATGTTAAAGGAATTAATCACCCTGTGAGGAGTGGCCTTGTTAGAGGTCTTCAACACTTCAACATATAAATGCTACCTTGTGAGAGGATTTACAAAAAGTCTGTTAAGTCTACTCTGTTAATAGATTTTAGATCACAACTACAATTGTTAGAGAGCAACAATGAATTGACTTGTATGTGTAAGCAACTATCTTTGCTGATTCAGATCTCTATTCTAATTATGATTGGATCCTTGTTGATCAGATATTCTATTACAGCTCTAAGTGATCTGTACTCAATCAAAATCCCATCTGATTTTTCCTTCACTCTTCATGTCACAGAATTCCACACTTCTGCTCCTTCCACCTTTTCACACTCTTTTTATTTTTCTTATCTTCTCTTATTTCTCTTATTTCAATCCAAACTTGACCTTTCATATATATATGATGAGCCCTGTCAAGTTGGCTTGAATATAGTTCTAAATAAGTAATAAAACACAATTCAACCATCCTCATATAATTAATTAATTATAGAATGTAAATCACTGTTAGTCGGCTAGCACTAAATGCCCGACCATGACTGAAATGCCCGAGTGACTCGGTCAACACTGAACTTCTTCAATGCCTGATTGAACTCGGTCAACACTAAAACAACTCATTCTATTCACCAATTGTGCTTGGTCTAAATGTAGACATTTTTGTATCATCACTACATAAGTGTATATACATGTTTAACATCAATGACAATACACAATTGAATAATTGTCTTCAACAGGTCATACCCCTCATGTTGTGATCAAGGCCACAGTTTTGGCCATGCCACAATGTGGGGAGGCGTGGCTTGCCTTCCCAAACCCCAGCCCCATGCAACCCTCATACAATAGTGCCCTCCCTTGTTAAATATGGAACCCAATAGTGTGTTTTCGCATATAGCCTGCAAATTTACAATTAAACATTAAAAAAAACAAAGTCTGCGATTTACCAAATAAAATTGTAGGAATCCTTCTCATCATTCCAATTTTTATAAACATGTGTGTGTGTGTGTGTGTGTGTGTGTGTGTGTGTGTGGGCATGCATGCATTCATGTGTGCATACGTACATGCATGTGTGTGTGTAAGTACGTATATATATTTATGTAAATATGTGTTTGAGAGATTTTCTCCTCCCTTGTCCACCATTGCAACCTGCAGACACAAAGATGATCAAGAATAAATAAAATAAACCCAGTTAGGGTTTGATAGTAGAGAGAAGAGAGAAGGAAAGGAAAAGAATGAAGAGGGAAAACATATTTTGGATGTTGAAATTCTCACCCTAACCCTAATTTCGAATTAGGATCAGGGAAAGAGACAAATTTTAAATATTTATTTTTTCCCGAGCTCACATGTGTGACTTACTTTATCTTTTTATTTTTACTTTTTAGATGGGAAATAATTTAAGTGGGGTATGACCATAATCCCATTTTTTCTCTTTATGTTATTACATGGGAATTTTAGTTAACTTTTCTTTATTGAAAATTAAAATAGATCTTCGAGTGATTAATGGGTCTTGATTAATTTAGCTCTCTCTTTTTAATCTAAATAGATTAACATTGTAGAAATTTATGAGATCATATTTTAAAATATTATTAGAAGTTTGATGAAATTAATTGATGGGAGGTAATCAAAATTACCTTAAGGGAAATTAAGTTTGGGAAATGGATTTTCCTTCCCAAATTATTTAATGAATTTTGATACTGTTAAATAATTGAGATTTGTTATAATATATTAGGGTAGATAATTTAAGTTTGGCTTTAGACCAAGGAGGTGGTTTACTTTAGATAATAATAATTAAATTAATAGGATGTAATAGACTTTATAATGTTATTTTTATGTGATCAATATATGTGACCAATATAATGGTCATTATAAAAATAATATTATAGGTCAAATTTTAAATAATGTAACATTAGATATTTATGTACAGACTTATGCTTTAATTAGAAGAAATTTGTGGGGCTTGTTATTAATAAATTATTATCCAATGATCCTTATGCTTCTTTGGTGGGGATAAATTATATTTTTGGGCAACCTAAACATACATCTTAAACATTGAAATATCAACCATCCCTAGGGAATTTAATAACATATAGATTTAATTTGAGGATTAAAGAAATTTTAGTATGTCTTTTATTATACGATTAATTAATTGCGTAGTGAGCATAATGACATTTTTATTTTTGAAAACCTTCTTATTCAAACGACATATAACTCATAGGGATGAGGAACGTTGGCAGGTATTAACCCTGTCATTAATCCCCTCTTAGTAAACCACAACACCTCCCTCTTTTGAAAATAGTAAACTTAAACATGTCTCATTCATTTTGATGTTGATGGAAACTATAGACCAACTTAGTCAAATATTGGACATCTTTACAATTCTATAACTTAGTTGCAATCTTATGCCTTTAAATGAAAAAAAAATAGTGTGCTTTTGATGCAAATGTTGGGCATGAAAGAGCCTATCGAAGAACCAAAGACACCAAGGTATGTTAAGATGAATTATCCTAAGAATCATAGTATTGGTGATGTTAATAAGGACAGATGAAAAGGTCTAAATCTATAAATGAGATTTTTTTGATTTCACAAATAGAACCTAAGACTACTGATGAGGCATGTATGGATGAATCGTGTATTAAGGCAATGTAGGAAGAATTAGATAAGATAGAGAAAAACAACACTTGGGAATTGGTTCCTAGACCTAAGGACAAGAATGTAATTGGAACTAAATGGGTCTTCAAAAACAAAATGAATGAAGATGGAATGGTTGTAAGAAATAAGGCTAGACTAGTATGAAAGGGTTATTCACAATAGGAAGGTATAGACTTTGAAGTAATATTTTCACCTGTTGTGAGGTTAGAGGCAGTAAAATTGTTTCTTTCTTTTGAAACACATAAAGACTTTAAGGTGTATCAGATGGATGTGAAGTCTACATTGTTGAATGGTGATCTAGAGGAAGGGGTATACATTGAGAAAGATGATGGTTTTCCTTTTACATATGATGAAGACATAGTTTGTAGATTGAAGAAGGAATTATATGATTTGAAACAAGCTCCTATATCTTTGTATGATCGATTGGATAGGTAATTATTACATCTTGGCTTCAGAAAAGGTAATGCAGATGGTAATCTATATTTGAGAACTTGTGAAGATGGAATCTTGATTGTTGAAGTCTTTGTGTATGATATAATATTTGGAGGCAATGGTGAAATGAGTAATAAATTCTCTGAGGAAATGAAAAGTGATTTTGAAATGTCAACGATTGGAGAAATGAAGTTCTTCCTTGGTTTTCAAATTACTTAAAGTAAACATAGTATTATTATTTCTTAAGGAGTTTCTAAAGAATTTTGGGATGGAATATTGTAAACCTTTTGGAACACCTATGGTTACTAGATGCAAGCTTACTACTACTAATAAATCTCAAAGTGTTTTTCAGACAAAATACAAATCCATGATTGGAGGTTTGTAGTATTTAATTCACACTAGACCAGACATAGCTACTGCAGTTGGAATTGTTGCGAGGTTCCAAGCTGATCCTAAGGAGACTCACCTTGTTTTTGTTAAAAGGATATTTTGATATTTGAAAGGGACACTAGAATATGGTTTATTGTATGAAAAGTCTGATGATTTTATATTTCATGCTTATACTAATGTTGATTGAGAAGGAAGTGTTGATGACAGAAAAAACACCAGTGGTGGAGAATTTTTCCTTGGAAAAGGGTTGGTTTCATGGTTAAGTAAGAAGTGGGACTATATAGCTCAATCTAATGTTGAATCAGAATATGTAGTTGCTTCTATAAATTGCACACACATTTGTTGGATGAAACAAATGCTAAAGGACATTGGGATAACCTTTGAAGAGCCAGTGGTTACACATTATGATAATACAAGAATAGTGAACATGTCAAAGAATCTTGTTATGCATTCAAAGACTAAACATATTCAATCAAGTATCAATTTTTGAGAGAAAAGGTTGCAGAAAAGGAAGTCAGGTTGGAGTACATTAGTACAGAGGAGAAAATAGCATATATATTCACTAAACCTTTGTCAAAAGATGCCTTTGAGTATCTCAGAGGTATGCGTGGGGTGAGAACTAAATGATGCAGGAATGCATCACTCCAAAAGTAGTTAGAGATATACTTTTCTCTTGACTTGATTCTTGGATGTACTCCTCAGAGGGAGTGGTCGCAGGAACACAAAATAACATATTTGGGTGATCAAGCACCTAGTTTTTTGTAGGCATTAAGATTTGAAAAAGATGCACCTTGTAGAGGTGGATGTATAGAGAATTAAAAGAGATATGAAAACCTTTTCCATTGATTTGAAAGGGGGAGAGATATAAGTTAAAAATATCTACTATTTTAGGGGGAGCTGTAAAGAGGATATTAGGAAGATTGTATTAAGAAAGATACTTTTGAGTCGACAGATTTACACATATTTTGCCATCAATTCCAAAGGGGGAAATTATTAGAGTTTTTTTTGTTTGAGGTGTTGAAATTAATATTTTTCATTGATGTCAACATATGTTTTAGTTAAATATGGTAGAATTCATAGAAAGATTGATTATCACAGGTATAGACAAGATTGGAAGATGTGTACGGACAATGTACGAAATGTGGGAGTATATGAGAACAAATCTGTGTAGAGGAATGAGTGTATACCTTATTTATAAGTTTGCTAGATCTTATGTTGGTAGTTACACAAGTTATATCTATTTTGGTAAAGACTAGTTATAGTGCAGTGACAAAGGATTATATTAAAGATGGTCTCTGAGTTTTTTGGATAAATTGGATGTGGGCTTGAGTTATGATATGCGAGATTAAGGAATGATAAATGATACATGAGAGAAAATTATTTGTGATTCTTGGGTTTCCATATTCATAATGACATCATCTAAGGCGTGTGGATAGCGATGACCTATTTTCTGCCAACTATAGAGATGTAACGTGCTGATTCCCACCAGATGTTTTCCCATAACAGGGTTTCCTCCACAAAAAAATACTTGTGTTATGGTGTTGTTCTTGAAGTGTTAATATTTTCATTAAGTAATTGGTTTAAAGTTTAAAGTTTAATTATTTGGCATACAACTGATTCACCCCCCCTCTCAATTGTATTATTCCTAACAAAATCATAGTTTTCATATGAGACACCTAGGAAATTGCATCCTATTTTATCACATGGCATAGAATAATTCAACTTTATGTGGTGATAGTTATTATCTCATTCCAATTTATGTGTGAGATACAACTTTAGTGCACATATCACATTATCATCCTCATCATATGGCACATACTTCATTGCATAATAAAGGATGATCCACCTTTAGTGGACATGTAATTCCACCTTGTATAGGTGATAGCTTATCTTCTCCTTATCATTGTCTCTTATTTCCTTGCCTATAAGAAGGCACTTCTACATTGTAAACCATCTCCAATATCTCCAATATCTTATATTTGCATATTGCATCATCAATGAGAATATAATTTATCCTTATTCATATCATCTCTCTTGTCATTGTGCTATTCTTTCACCTCTAGATCCTTGGTTCATTTCTATTTTTGCAAATTCTTACATGGTATCAGAGCCATTGGAGCATCTAGGATAGCCTATTTGGAGAGATCTTGGTATATGCATTAGAGGCCAATATTTTAGATCTGAGGACTAGAATTTTTTGGAGCATTTTGGGACATATATGACCTCACCATCATATTCAGAAGGCTATATTGGTGAAAATTGACTATAAATTTGCCTATTTGGAAAAAGTCAAATTATCGCAATCTTTTTTTGAATGGACTGGTTGTACAACATACCTATACAGTGATGGTATGATCAAATTTTTTAAAAAATCCTTGCATGAAATTATTTTTATTTTCATAGTTATTTATTACATAATATTATTCTGGAAAAAAATATTAATTTTTTGGGATCGACCTAGTCCCTGTGATTTATCAGGGATAGAGACTGCAGAGATCAGAGAATATTCTAGTTGACTATATCAACCCATCGACCACCACATTGAGAAACCCAATCCTTACAAGAAGAATCTTGGACCTACCATACCAACCACCATTAGTGGTGATTCACATTGATTTCACAATCCATCACATATAAAGCAGCCTGAAGCCACTAGTCGCTCTAATGTGGGACTAATGTGTTTACAAGAGCACTAAAAATTTCTAACTCTGGCCACTACCCAGCCTCAGCACCAAAAAATTTAGTTTTCATAATAAATAATGAGTTTACATTTAAGAATCCCCTTAAAGCAATTTTCTTGTTGAATGTGGGATCATACCCACACTGTGCACCCAACAACCACTCATTCCACTCATACCCATGAGCTTTCTGATTCCTTCCTGCCATGTGGGATACAAAAACTACCACACAATAGTCTCCTATTGATACACATTGTGCCACCCATCTCCTCACACATAAATTTGACACCACACTTGTTGACATGCCCAATCTCACACCGCCACACAGATAGATCTGACATCAACACATAGACACATAACTAGTTATAATTGCCACATTAGCCAAAATAATCCAATTAGGTTTCACCATGAAAAATCTATGTCATACGAATGACACATTAGCATTCCTAGTCAACAAGGGTAATTATTTTGTCACACGCAGGGTTTTACAAGTCTAAAATTGACACCCGTCTAGCAGTCATCTATAATGTTATTGAATTTTTTCTGCGATAGCCATATGACCATCAAATATAATCATGTGGTCTAATGAAATCATCATCGGTTTGAAATTTTTTCCTTCACCATTGGATTTTTTCATTTTGCAGTCTAACTTCAAAGGGTCATGTCTTGCTCATATTAAGTCCCTTTTTCAAGCAATTTATTTTAATGTAGAATTTCCAAAAAAATTTAGTAGTGTCATTATTTTTTAATTTTGATGTTCATATTGATAATAATTTCCATATTTTAATGATTTTACCTATCGTATCCTGCATTTTGCAACTTCATAGCCTTCATTTGGGCACATACGATAACATTGATAGGTGTAATATTTTTTGAAAGTGCATGATTTTTCATCTAAATTCTAGATCCGGTATCAATTTGTAGTGATTTGGAGTAAAAATATCACTTTTAAAAATATGCCATTTTGGGTCTATATATGCACTTGGTTAATCCTTGGATTTTACTTTTATGATTTGTATCAGTAATTTAAAGGAGTTGTTAGTTGTTTTTTATCAAATTTCTTTGGTTGTATAATGGAATTATCAAAAGTCAAAATCCTCACTCCATATAATTACCATGAATGGAAAGAATCTGTATCTAATCAGTTGTTAAGTGTTGGATTTCATAGAATCACTTTTGGATAGGATCCAGAACTAACCACAAGTGATGGATAAAGGAAGAAATGATTTAATCAAATGGATAAAGCACTTGGCTCTCTTAGATCATCCATCTCCCCCAATTTTCTATATCATATTACATCTTGCACACATCCTCATGATTATTGGACAACCATGAAGGAAATCATTGGTAAACTTGATAGAATAATAAAATTCAGATTAGAGAATGAGCTCATAGGTCTAAATCACAGTTATTTTGACAATATTTAAGACTTTTTTTTAAACTTCAATTCTATTAGATTGCATATTTCTACTTGTAGTACTAATAAAGAGGATGAACAGTTGATATTTTCTATTCTTTCCAAGCTAGGTCCTAAATATTCTATATTTGTTTCTACTTTCTATGCTAATATGGATTCTCTTGGTAGCTCATACAAATTGCCTTCTGTTGATGAATTTGCAGCTCAACTCACAAGGGAACCAGAAAATTTGGCACGCATGGGTCAATGGAATTCTTCAAAGAATCATGCATTGCTTTCCAAAGACCCCACTCCAAAGGCTTCAAAAGAAAAAGGAAAGAAGAAACATAAGGATCCTAAGCTTCATAATAAAGGTGATGATTCTCCTTCACAACATACTTCTAAATCCAAGTCCTCTTCAAGAGAGAAATCATTTAGAAGAATGAGGGTGAAATGTGCATATTGTAAAAGGGAAGGAGATTATAGAGCATCCCTTGTTTCCCTTCTATTTTTGATATCCAAAGGGGCATGGATTGGATTTATTCTTGTATTTATAACCATGTTGAATCCTTGTGAGATTTTACCCTCAGGTTGATTTTTTGCCTTCTTGATTGATGAGACCTTCCTTGGATTTGAGATGTGTTGTGAGGTCATGTTATATTATGATATGACTAGTTGAGATGATCCTTTGATGTTGTGATATTCTTGTGAAAGGGTTTTATGTGAATCACTCGGTTTGATTTATCCTTGGTTTATTTTGAGAATACCACTATAGTTGTGCTTGGTATTGGAGAGACCCTATTGGGTCATCTTAACAATTCATTCATCCTTATGATGGACCTTTTATGTGAATTATTTATGATAAATTATAGATTTATACTTTATTGGATCAAACTGAATTTTGGTGTTCTCTATTTGTCCCCTTACTCATGTTGATAAATCTATGATGCATTATGTTGTAGTAGGGATAATTGGTTTAATTGATTATTATAGAGATTCAGTTGAGTATTGGTTCCGTGTGTAATGATTTGAAATAAGGAAATGGTATTCGCAATAGGATGAGTTTTGATTCTGACAAATGATATGTGCTTAAATGTTATTTGTATGGGAACATGAATTGATCAATTGAGTTGAGTCGTGATTGTGTACGTAGAGATGTTCACTAAATTATTAATAGGATAATGTAAATTAGTATTAGATTGGTTAAATTAAATGGTTAACATGACAATATTATGATGAATTATTATTTCATACATTATGGTTGGTGAAATTATATTATTATTATGATGGTGCAATGGGATTAAACTATAGTGGAATAATGTGAATTTTATTCTAAAGTAAAATTGAAGTCAATTGGGAATTGTGTGATGATTTGATGTGTACCCATGTTTTTGTGAGGAAATTGATTTATGATTATTGTTTTGGATAATTGGCAAATAATGTGGCAAAGGATATATGCTTGAATGTTGTCAATTATTTACATTGGTTATATGTGTGATTTTTTTTCTATTTGGATCTAGTTGTCCAGGAAATTGGCCATGAAAATAAAATCAGGGAACTGAGGTTAGACCTAATGTGAATGATAGAAGTAACCCCTAGGTGTGCTCACACAATACTCTAGATAGGACCTTTCTTTCCCTAGTCGACTTAGGATCCTAATTCCTCTTCTAGGATCTCAATATCCTCAAGCCATTGAGCCTGAGACTATTCCCAACTCTTCTCTAAGAGTCACTCTTCTTGTGTTTCACCTTGAAGGATAACTACCATTAGTTTTTCTTAATGCTTCACACTTGCCTTGAAGGATTCCAAACCCAAACCCTTCATTCCAACTCCACAAATGCTACAAGGGCCTTTTTCACTACTTTTATGCTCATTTTGCATCCATACAATCCCTTTTTCCTAGGTCTTGAATCCCAATTTGGTCGAGTTCCAAAGCTTCTCTCAAAATGATCCTATTAGGCCTAATTGACCAATTAGCCCTATCCAGAGGGTTTTTCTAGGTTTACTATTAAATATTCCAAAAAACCCCTAAAACTAATCTAGGATCCAGATACCCTTTTTGAAGACCTAAAGGATTTCCAAATTCTAGGGTCCCCAAGCCTTCCGTACACCTCTGTCCTAAATTGTAGGGCTTTTAGGCCTATTTTGGCTCTTCACAAGAAACTCACTAACTTTGATGGAAAAATCTATCCAAATGGATTGGATGAGCTCTGAAATTGATACTAGGGATCTATAAGATCCTAAATACTTTGAGACCACACTTGGTTTAGAACTTTCATACACACCTTTGTCTCTGCACTCAACTTTTCTCCTGCCATACACCTAACTAAATAGTCCTAGCTCACCTAGGGCATGGATTTAAAATTAAAAAAATCAACTCCTCTAACATCCTACCTACATATTTACACTATATAGAGGCTCCCCTAACTCATTCATCCAACCTTTTGAGTTTCCCATGGTTGGATTTCATCAGGGAGCCATAAAACCAAAATTGCACTGAACTGGACCAATAGACCTAAAACTTAAAAAATTTCCTATAGCTAACAAATGAAAACTACACTACTTTCTCTCTGAATGAAAAAGTCTTGAATATGTTCCTACTAAACTAATCCACAATTATATCAAGTATTTAAATCCATTAAAACACAAAGAACATTCAAATGAGTTGACTGTACTGTGTATCTCAGAACACTTTCTCTATTGCTTTCAAAAACTTGCTTACAATCCAATATACCTCAGGAAATGAACCATAGAGTGCAATAATATGCTTCCTCCACCATTTAAGGCCACTAGAATTGATTTTACACTCCTATAATGAGGGAATCCAAAGTTGTCAAGTTGCATGCAACATTTGCAAAAAAAGTTGCAAATGTTGTCATGACAACTTTTGAGAATCTTTTTCATTTATGATGCAAACTATCTTTTAGGGCCTCTAACCCATACAAAATGATGAAATAACATCATTTAAGCCTCTTTAAGCATCTTTCTCACCTTACATAGGTCTAGGACACATTTAGACCTAATTTCCCAAATTTAGGCCTATTCTAAGGACTAAACACTTAAAAGTGAACTAAAATAAACTAGAATGAAATTAGCACTAACTACTAATTCACCTAGTCACACACAACAAAAAGAACTTATCAGGTCTAAGAAAAAAATACTAACTTGGCTAGAGTCAGTTACAAGCCAAAACTAACTAGGGCTTTGAGGATAGCCTAGGTGCTCCTGCACCATCCTCCCCAAATGAAAAGACTTCAATCCACCCTTGGATTGAGTAAGTTGAGGTCAATGCCCAAATTTTTCAACTCTACTTCCTTTATCCATACTGCATCTTCATCTGGTTGTCCTTGCCACTTGACTAAGTGTTCTTGATATTTCTTCTTTCTTGTCTTCTTGTAGACTCTAGAATCTAGAATGTGTTCTACTTTCTTGATTGGTGCAGATGGAAAATTGAGTTCTTCCAAACTCCTGTATGAATTTCATCAAACTTTGATCTACATTTGGGATTAGTCCTTTGTATAAAACTAGGTCTGCAACATTAAACACCAAAGATAGACCCATATCCTCTGGAAGTTCCACCTTGTAGGCATTTGCTCCATATTTGGCTAGTATGACACATAGGCCAATTCTTCTCATCTGAAGCTTATGTGGTGTTCCTTTCTATAATCTTTCCTTGTTGAGGTGAAACATCACTAGATCCCCAACTTTCAAATGGACATCTCTTTTCCTCTCATCCACTTTGTTCTTAATCTTCTCTATATTTTTAATGAGTGTCTTCCTCACTATCCCATGGACTTCTTGCATAGAATGTGCAAATTCATCAGCATATCCACTTCCCTTGGATCCATCCTCAAAATCTCAGAGCTCATATATGCCTCTTGGTTGAAGGCCATAAACTATTTCAAAAGGACTCATACCAGTAGTCCTATTCACTATGTCATTGTAGGCATATTATGCTTTCCCAATGAGTTGGTCCCAAGTTTGACCATACTAATTAGTTAGACACCTTAGGATATTTCCAAGACTCCTATTGAATACCTCTATTTTTCCATTAGACTGAGGATGGTATGCAGATGCAAAAGATAAATTGGTTCCCAACTTCTGCTAGAGAGTCTTCCAAAAATGACTCGTAAACTTTGTGTCTCTGTCAGACACTATGCTCAGTGGCAAACCATGTATTCTGACTACCTCCTTGAAAAATAGGGAAGCTATCTGACTTGCATAATTTGTTGTCTTACAGGGTACAAAGTGTGCCATCTTGCTAAATCTGTCCACAATAACATATATGCTATCCATTACCTGACTTGTCTTGGGAAATACTACTACAAAATCCATACTCATACATTCTCATGGTCTAGTTGGAATGGGTAAAGGCTGGTATAGGCATGCAATAATAGATGTACCTTTTTCCTTCTGACAGATAACACAACCTTCTACATATTTCTTAACATCCAAATTCATCTTGGGCCAAAAGTAGAATCTTTAAACTAATTCTTGAGTTTTGTTAACACCAAAATGGCCAGTAAGTGCACCATTGTGTTTCTCCTATATTAGATTCTCCTTAATAGACACCCTAAGGACACACAATTGACTCCCTTTAAACAATAGACCACTCTATAAAGTATACCCAGAGAATTAAATATGAAAGTGATTTTTATACTCTTGGCATACCTTGTAAATGTCTAAAAAGTCCTCATCTTCACCATATAGGTCTTTGAATTTGTCTATCCCCATGCTCTGTAGTTGAATTTATTGAATGGTCAAATCTCTTCTACGTAAGGAATCAACCACCTTGTTATAAAACCCCTTCTTGTGCTTGATGTTGAAGGTGTAGGCTTGTAGGGATTCAACCCACTTCATATTCTTGTGACTGATTTTATCTTGAGAGTTCAAGAAACTTTATGCTTGATTGTCTGAATAGACTATGAAATTTTTTGGAAGAAAGTAATGCCTCCACTTCCTCAGTGACTGGACTAGAGCATACATCTCTAGGTCATAAGAAGAGTATTTCTTCTTGGCTTCACTTAGTTTCTCAGAGTGGAAGGCAATTGGTCTTCCCTCTTGGCTCAAGACAACACCAATGGCTATATTGCTAGCATCACATTCCACTATAAATAGCTTTTCAAAGCTTGGTAAAACCAAAATTGGTTGGGTAGAAATATTATTTTTTAGAGGCTCAAAACCATGTTTAGCTTGTTCATTCCACACAAATTTTGTCTTCATCCCACCCTTGATGGTATCAAGCATAGGAGCACAAATTGCACTGAATTGTTTGATAAAATTTCTATAGTACTATGCTAAGCCATGAAAACTTCTTACCTTGGTGCTTGTTCTTGGATTAGGCCAGTTGATGATGGTTTCCACTTTGCTAGTATCCATCTTTAGGTTGCCTTGAGATAGCACAAATCCAAGGTACACTAACTCTTTCTTGATGAATTCACACTTCTCCAAATTTATCATCAACTCCTCCTCATGTAGCTTCTTGAAAATCATTTCTAGGTATTTGATATGTTCTTCTCTTGTCTTACTATAGATGAGGATATCATCCAAGTAGACTACCACAAAGTTTCCAATATAGTCTTTAAGGACTTCATTCATCAACCACATGAATTTTTATGGGCATTGGATAACCCAAATGGCATGACAAGCCACTCATACAATCCTTCTATGGTCTTTAAGGTTGTTTTCCACTCATCTCCCTCATTTACCCTGATTTGATGATAGCCATTCTTGAGGTCTATCTTGGTAAAATACCTTGCTCCTCCTAGATAGTCCATTAGGTCTTCTATCATAGAGATAAGGAACCTATACCTAATTATTATTCTATTTATTGCTCTAGAGTCAGCACATAACCTCCATGTTCCTCCCTTTTTAGGGGCTAAGATAGTATGAATCGCACAAGGGCTAATGCTTTTCCTAATCAGTCCTTGGCTTAGTAGTTCTTGTATCTGCCTAGCTATCTCCTCCTTTTGTTGAGGAGTCATCTTATATGCAGCCTTATTGGGTAGGGTAACTCTAGGGATTAGGTCTATTTTTTGGCTTACTAACCTCTTAGGTGGTAGGTATGATGGTTGTCCATCACTGAATATGTCTTCATACTTTTGCAACAGCTCCTGCACTTCCTTTGGAAACTCTATCTTCTTCACTACTCTGTCTGCACTTTCTTCTTTTGGTTTCAATACCAATGCAAAACCATATCCCTCTCCTTCTTCCAAGGCCTCTAATAAATCCTTCTCACTCACCATGAGAACATTTGGTCTAGATGAATTCATCTCTGCATCCTCTAGTAATGACTGGATTTTAAAGGTCACATTGTCCTTCTTGAATGTGTATGAGTTCTTTGCACCATTGTGCATGGCCTTTCTATAAAATTTCCATGGTCTACCTAGGAGTAGGTGACATGCATCCATGGAAAGGAAATCACATAAGACATTTTCCTTATACCTCCCAATCAAAAAATCCAGCCAAGTTTGCTCATTGACAAGGAGATGTTGCCCTATGTTTAGCCAGGTGACCTTGTAAGGATTGGTGTGGGGTATTCTTATCATCTTCAACTTGTTGACTACTTCCTCTGACACTATATTGTTAGTAGACCCTAAGTATATAATGGCTCTACACACTTTTCCCATCATCTTACACTTTACTCTAAATATTGACCTCCTCTGGCTAGGCTCTTCTTTTACTGGCTCCTTAATAAGAGTTCTTCTCATCATAAGGTTCTCACCTTCTTCTGATTCTAAGGGAACCTTAGGGTGTTTGTTTCCACCACTAGTTTATTCTTGGACATAGTTCACCCTCTTGTCACTTCCTTGAGAATTTGAACCCTTCTCTGGACATCTGTATGTAGGATGTCCCATCTGATTGTAGTGGTATCACTTCATAGTGGCAAAGTAATTTCCCTGCCTTGATTGTTGTTTCTTCCTCTGCTATTAGAGTTCCTTCCTCTATTTTAACCTCCTCCGTTAGAGTTTCATTCTTGTTTCTCCACAAATTTTTTCTCCCCTTGGTTATTTGGTTTAGAAATCCTTCCACCATATCCACCTCTCTATCCTCTAGAGTCTCTCCCTCTACCTCTTCCTCTGGTAGTACTAGCGTCTTGTTTCTTCCTTAGCTTCTCTTCAACTTTGATGACAATTTGGTGGCACTTCTAAATGGTGTCTGGAGTCAATAGACTCATCTCATCTTGTATGGTCCACTTTAGTCCATTAAGGTATCTTTCTACCTTAACCTTCTCATCCTCTACAACTCTAGATCTCATGCAAATTCTCTGAAATTCTTCAGTGTATGAGTTTACATCTAGGTCCTTTTGTCTCAGACCTTGCCTTCTCTTATGCAATTGGATTTCATAGTCCTAAGGGATATAAGCATCTCTGACTTTTTCAACCATATCCTTCCATGAAGAAATGGGCCTCTTTCCTTCCTTCTCTCTCTCTCATCGTGGATGAATTTCCACCAAGTGAGTTGAGACCCTCTCAGTCTATCTTTTGCAACCTTTACCTTTTGAGCCTCATTGATTCCATCACACTCAAAATGGTTTTCTAGTCCCTCTATCTGGTCAAGGACTATCTCTGTCTCCATATTACCAGTAAAGATTGGAACTCCTAGTTCTTTTCCTCTCATAGCTTTTAAAGCTTTCAGGAATGGCTCCTCATTAAGGATAGGGTTAGCTTTAGGTACTTCATCATCAATGGAAAGATCTTTGCTTTTCCCTTCAACCTTATCCTTCACTTTATCTAATTTCTCATCAACTTCATCTACCTTTTTCTCTAATTGAGCCAATCTATCTCAGAGCATTCTATTCTCCACTTCTTGATCATCCACTTTCTTAGATAACTCAACATTAGTCACTATTGTTGACATGCTCATTCTGCATCCATAAATTCCCATTTTCCTAGGTCTTGAATCCCAATTTGGTCGAGTTCCAAAGCTTCTCTCAAAATGATCCTAATAGGCCTAATTGAACAATTAGCCCTATCCAAAGGGTTTTTCTGGATTTACTTCTAAATATTCTTAAAAACCCCTAAAACTAATCTAGGATCCAGATACCCTTTTTAAATACCTAAAGGATTTTCAAGGTCTAGGGTCCCCAAGCCTTTGTATACCTCTACCCTGAATTGTAGGGCTTTTAGGCCTATTTTGGCTTTTCACAAGTAGCTCACTAACTTTGATGGAAAAATATATCCACATGGATTGGATGAGCTCTAAAATCAATACGAGGGATATATAAGATCCTAAAGACTTTGAGACCACACTTGGTTCAGAACTTTCATACACACCCTTGTCTCTGTACTCATCTTTTCTCCTTCCATATACCTAATTGAACAGTCCTAGCTCGCCTAGGGCATGGATTTAAAATTATAAAATTGACTCCTCTAACCTCCTACCTGCATATTTACACTATAGAGAGGCTCCCCTAACTCATTCATCCAACCTTTTGAGTTTCCCACGGTTGGATTTCATGGGTGATCCATAAAACCAAAATTGCACTGAACTGGACTAGCAGACTCTCTAAAACTTAAACAATTTCCTACAGCTAACAAATTAAAACTACACTACTTTCTCTCTAAATAAGAAATTCTTGAATATTTTCCTACTATATGAATCCACAATTAGATCAAGTATTTCAATCCATTAAAACACAAAGAACATTCAAATGAGTCGATTGTACTTTGTATCTCAGAACACTTTCTCTATTGCTTTCAAAAACTTGCTTACAATCCAATCTACCTTGGGAAATGAGCCATAGAGTGAAATAAGATGATTCCTCCACCATTTAAGGCCACTAGCATTTATTTCCCAATCCTAGAATGAGGGGAATCCAAATTTGTCGAGTTGCATGCAACATTTGCAAAAAAAATTGCAAATATTGTCATGTCAACTTTTGAACATCTTTTGCATTTATGATGCAAACTATCTTTTAGGGCCTCTAACCCATAAAAATAAATGAAATAACATCATTCAAGCCTCTTTAAGCATATTTCTCACCTTACATAGGTCTAGGACACATTTAGACCCCATTTCCCAAATTTAGGCCTATTCTAAGGACTAAACACTTAAAAGCAAACTAAAATAAACTAGAATGAAATTAGCACTAACCACTAATTCACCTAGTCACACACAACAAAAAGAACTTCTAAGGTATAAGAAAAAACATACTGACTTGGCTAGAGTTAGTTACAAGCCAAAACTAACTAGGGCTTTGAGCATAGCCTAGGTGCTCCTGCACCAGTGAATTGGTGCAAAACAAATGTTGCGTCTAATAAAGAGACAAAACCTCATCGTAATGTGTTTTACTTCATGAATGTATATGCTTGGGTTTAAGTTAATTGTAAATTGTTATTTATAATTTGTAAATTGTGTAGACACCCAAGTGGATATGCCATGTGTCTTTGTATTTTGAATATGTGTGGTATCACTTGATACTTGCGTAGTGTATATTTGGAAATGACATGTCCACTTGGGGATTGGATGGAAATAAAAATAGGAAAGTACCATAAAGGATCCTCATGTGAACCCCTTGTTTAGGGAGCTTAAGGTATGCTCAAATCACTTGAATTCTGTAAGTTATTTTAAGGTGAGTTTTTGAGGGGTTAAAAGGACACCTAAGGTTGAGTTTGGGTAATTTTTAGGAATATCACTTGGTATACCTATGGGTAAGGGTCACTTTTAACCCTAGGAAAACTAACAGTTAACTCAAAGACCCTTTCTAAAGTTGGATTTCCAAGATGGATGAAAATCAAATTTTGGAAGCATGGTCTTGGATAGACAACCCTTCCATTAGGATGCAAGTTACTTGCTCCACTTTTTGAATCACCTTTTCTAAGACCTATTTTTAGAAACCTTGTAGGGGAGTTTTGGGAAGACGAAACCAATAGGATTATTACCTTCTTCCAAGGTTTTGTTTGGAAGTGTGTAGAGCCCTTTTTAGGGGAGACCCCCCAAGAGTTGGGGTTTGAACACCCACTCTCTAAATTTAGAGACTTATAGACTTAGTGAAGATTTTAGAGAGAGGAATAATTTTATACAAAGGAAGCTCAACTTAAAATATTGCCATAATATTGGATCTAGGTTGGTGGATGCTCTTATTTCTCATTGTTTACTTTTTGTTTATGCATAAGTGTTGAAGAAAATATAGTGTATATTTGTTGTGAGTTTGTAATGGAAAAATGTAAGTATATATCTCTTGTGGTGTATGTGTTTTATTTTGTCACGTGTTGTAAGTTTATTGTATGGGAGTCTCAAGGCACTCTCACCCTTGGGAGGGTAGAGTAACTTTGAGGGTGAAGGGTTTTTTGATAGCCCTTGGGTGTAGATTCTCTCCTTAGGAATGAGAGGGAGAAAACATGGAGTATGGGCTCCATGATGACTTATTTTTTCTTATGCATTTGGGGGTCATAAGGGTGGTGTTTTTGGCTTGTTTCCTCGGGGGTCATAAGGGATGTATATGTGCAATGAGGAGGATATGTGACATTGTTTTTGAAATCCTTGAGAAGGAAATATGATTCTTTTCATTTGGCATTCTCCCCATAGGGTACTTGTTCCACCTTCACCCCATGTTTAGGATCATTGTGAGACCCATAGGGAAGCCTTGGAAGGGAGTCCTTTGTGATTTATTGTTGCATTGAGGATTTTTGGTTTTGTATGTGTTTATCCTATCTACCCTTGGTTCCCCAAGATTGGGGGTGGTCTCTTAGAGGCCTAGGTTGGGAGGTGATATTCCATGGTAAAGCTCAAAGTTTATTTACAGGTTCTCATGTTGCTTGGAGTCTTGATTAAAAGAAGGAAAAAAGATTGGAAAATAATTTATGTTGAGACTATAGTGTGTAAATGTGATAGCCTATGTGGCTAAGTTCATACATTCAAACCAATATTGTAGAAAAAGAGATTTATTTGTTGGTTTTCAAAAATATTGTAGTGGATGAATTTTTTTGTAAATACTACTTGAAAAATTTAAATGCAAAAGAAGATAAAATTGCAGTGAAAAGAGATTTTAGAAACATATGCTTCATACTATGTATTTGAAATATTAATGGGAAAGTTATTTTCCCTTCAATTTCATGCTTTGGTTGAATCTCAAAAATGGTGGTTGGAAGTTAGTAGTTAGTAGATGAGCTAAAAAAAAGAAACATAATGTTTTGTTTTTGTTGTTGTTTACAACATATTGAAAGTTTTTTTTGTCTCTAGTTCATAAATTAAAAAGGTATAGTAATGTAGTTAATAAAGTGCATGTTGCTGGTTAATTAATGAATTCCAAAAGAAGTGTATATTTAATTTTGATATTTATTTACAACAAGTTTGAATAGACCAAAAAAAGATAGAACTAATTATTTCTTTTTCAAAATAACTACATTAGCATTTTCCTTTTAAATAGATTAGATGTTGTCAATGTATATACCCATTCTTTAAAAAAAAAATCATTAGATGAATGATGTTTATGTTGCTAGAATGTGTGTGTGTGTGTGTGTGTGTGTGTGTGTGTGTGTGTGTGTGTGTGTGTGTGTGTTTGTGTGTGTGTGTGTGTTTGATTAAAAAAGCAGCAAGGACAAGGGGGCTGACTTGAACAGACACAGCTAGCATGAGAAGTGTGAACTACCAATAGACTACCAGCACACCATGATAGTCACCACACCCTCAGTCAATACCTTTTTTTAAAATCAAAAACCAAAAATTAAAACTAAGAGGCCCCAACTCCAACATGGAGCTGGTAACTAGCCTGTTACCCCTAACAGACCCTAGCTTCACCTTGAAGCTGGTAACCAATCTGTGGAAGTAATTATCCAAGTAATTATGATTAACAATAAAGTAGGAATTAATAGAAAACTAGTAACATAAGTTCAATAGAAACAAAACAAGGCCCACAGTGGCCAACCAATAGATCCAAACAAAAAATCAAACCATGAAAAACCAAGAAGGCTAATTGGGGTTTTTACCCCCACTATCCAGCAGTAGCTTGAGCCAATCCTACATGAGGAATTGGAACAACTTCTCATCCTTGCACTCTTCCCCTGGAGTAAACACCTTTGCCATTTGCAGCAGCTAAAGTGTGGTTTCTGCCAAATGCATAACCTTAACCGCGAAGCCAGCCACCCAGTTGAAGCTTTCATCAAGTTTTTTGATTTCCTCCGTCACCTCCCATGGATCCTTGTTAGAAACAGAATCAAGGGAGGAAGTCTGAAGAGCTTTAATATCCTTCTGGAGTTGGGAAAGTTCACTCACTGTGTTCAACACACTCTTGGTATCTGCTTCCTTAACCTTTGGGGTCTCATCTTTGATTTTCCCACTAACCTTGGGGTTCTTAGCCATTACCTGGGGCTCTGTTGGCAAGGGGGTCGTTGGCTATGAGTCCTCGGTCTTATCTTCAAACAGTTTTTTCTTAGAAAGATCCATGGTGGGAAGAATGAAGCTGGCCAAAATTTGGGGAGAGTCATGGCTCTTCTCTTCCCCGTCCAAATCCTGAGGGTTTTTTCCTTTTCCACACTCCTTAATCTTTCTTTTCTTCCCCTTTTTTATTTTCCCACTGGTGTAAATCGTCTTTCCATCCTCCTTCTTTGAATATTCCTCTTCCTCCTCATCTTCAAGGTACCGCTTCCAAACCACTTTCTATATGTAAGGAGCATTGGTTGCAATTCTGTAGGACCTCCATCTACTATCATGATCTTCCTCCTCCTCCTCAGACTCGATAGTGATTTGGGTTCCACCCATGGACCCTGCTTTGTTCTTCTTAGATTTTTTTGGGGTTTTGGAGGAAGATGAGGGGTTAGATTGGGAGACCGTCACCTCCTTAGGAACCTTCTTAGCCAACATGGTAATGCCCTATAAAGATACAATCCTTGGGGGACATAATGCAAGGTGGAAATTGTAAAGGTAGAGAATAAGCCCTTGGTGAAGAATGCTATAGTTCTGCCTGGTTTTTAATTTTTCCCTAGCATCCAAAACTATAGCTTTGAGGGAGTGAAGCAGGAAAAAGGGGAAAGAGATGGTATCATTATATCTAAAATAGTTTAGCAGGGGAAAGTGGTAGTTGTAGCAGGTGCCAAAGTGGCCTTCCAGGGTCATATACTTCATGAGGAAGAGGAAAACATCATTCCACGGGTTTGGTAGCACCTCCATTTTGAATCATCCATGGATTGGAACTGGGACCTCTGATTTCTTGAAGAATCTCATCTTACCAAAATCATCACGGCTCTTCATTATCTTTTTTGATTTCTTCCCTTTAGTGGAAATACCCATAGCATGGGCTATAACTTCTTCATTTACCTCAAAGTTAATACAATTTATTGTAACCTTATGCTCCACCCAGGTTTTCACCAGCTGCATGGAGATAATCTTATCGTAGCCTCCCATAGCTTCCATGAAAGGATAGAAACCACCCTCCTTTAGGTAGGTCACTACACACTGGTTCTTGAGGAACCCATCCTCAATTCTAGGAGGTTCCACCCACACCATATCACCACCCATATCAGAGTTGTACTATGGATTCACTTCTTCCTATATCTCCACCAACATTCCACCTTTTGCACATCTTCCCAGAACCCACTTAACTAGAGTCTTGAAGAAAACACAAAAATCACATCACCGGAGGGCGAAAATACATAAGGCAAATAACCAGGTGGGAATAATATCCATCATTTTAATGAGTTGGCAAGTATTGGTCACATGGTTGCCTGAAGTGATTTTAGAGCCTTCGCATATCATGACATGATTGCCTTTCTCATGATTAATGAACCACTTAAACCCATCCATCTTGTCAAGCTCTTTCAGACTCATGCTTTTCCCACATCAGCTCTGATTTTGAAAAAGCCCATACTTTTTCCAAAATTGGCATTAAGACCCTGTCTCTTCAGAATACTAATAATATTAAAATCCTTCCTTATAATTTTTTAAAAATTGAGTTTACCCCAATCCTCATGATCTTGTCCACCACCTCTCCCATCCAATCAAAAATGTCCTTGTACTCCATAGGTTAATTACTTTCCTTTTCGTCAATCAAGGCAGTTTGCTTAGAAAGGGAGCCCAAGTTTCTCCAGCACCTTAAGCCTTGCTGATTAAGACCCGTGGCTGCCAGCTTGTCAACCACCACATTTCCCTCTCTGAAAATGTGTTGTATTTTGAAATCATCAAGTCTGGGGAGCAGCGACCAGATGCCCTATAGTAGATTAGATAGCCTCCAACCAGCTTTAAATTTTCCCTTGACCATTTCAATAATAATTTTAGAGTCACCCTCAATGACCATCCTTTTTACTCTCAAAGTGATTACCACCTTTAGGCCCCAAAAGAGAGCAGAGATTTCTACCACATTATTTGATCCCGATCTAAGATTTATTGCATAATCAATGATCATTTTTCCAGTTTTGTCTCTGAAGATACCTCCACCTGCAACATATCCTTTGGAGGCAACTCCATCAAAATTCAGTTTGGTGAAATTTTCCTCCGGGGGGACCACTTGGTATTCCTTCTCACCACAATCTTAGAGAAATCAAACTCATAGATGGAGGGAGGAAGCTGCCAATCCTTAGCCATCAAAAATCAAACACCTTCGGGAGGAAAGGGGGGATTTTCCAGTGGCAAGTACCAAGGTTGTCCTCCAGCAGATTCACAACCATCCTCACCGTCCCATCAGCATCCTTTTCCTCCCCTCTGAACACCTAGTTATTCCTTTCCTTCCATAGGCTCCAACAAACATGTAGGGGTAACAGCCTCCAAAGGGTGTTGATAAGTGGGTGCTCCACGAGGTTCCCCCAGTTGCAAATGAATTGGTCCAAGTCCTCCATGAATACCCAATTCAATCTCATATTGCTCATAATTTTGGACCAGACCTGAGTCACATATGGACAATGAATAAGGATGTGGTTGACAATCTTAGCATGTATTTTACATAGGGCACATATATTGACCAATTGAACTCCTCTTTTTTGGAGGTTATCCAGTGTAAGAATTTTACCATGGAGGACTATCCACTAGAAGAAATTGATCTTGGGGATTAGTTGGGGGATCGAGACTTTCCCCCAACTCTTTTCATCTGCCACAACTTTTAAGTTAGTTAGGTAAACAAATTTCACCGTGATCTCCCCCGACTTGTTATCACACCAAATGGATTTGTCCTCAACAAGGGATATAAGAATCCTGACACCATGAAGAAGCTTTTTAATTTCATTTATATAGGGAGGCACTTGAGTCTGATCCTAAAAAGCATCAGTGAGAAATTTCCATTTCTTATCTTGAGAGATGTAGTCACTGACTTTACCTCCAAGTGAGAAGTCAATTTATCCTTGATGAGTCCAAACTTTTCCCATCTTAGGGGTTTTTCCCCCACCCACCAATCTTCCCAAAAATGAATTTGGGTGCCATTTCTGACCACCCATTTGAAACCTTTGAAAATATTTCCTTTGATTTTATAAATGAAATTCTAGATTTTTGAGCCGAAGGGTAATTTTTGACCATAGGGGAATTGGTCATTGGAAAAGTATTCGGCCTTCATAA
Source organism: Thuja plicata (assembly GCA_018584345.1). Taxonomy (NCBI): domain Eukaryota; kingdom Viridiplantae; phylum Streptophyta; class Pinopsida; order Cupressales; family Cupressaceae; genus Thuja; species Thuja plicata. The sequence goes on along the minus strand of MU226057.1, from coordinate 1,217,823 downwards.
TTCTACTCCAACTAGAAGTTCCTTTGAAAAGTTGCCAACCCATTTTAGTTATCAAAGCCTTATTTAGGTCCTTGATTTTTCTCACTCCCAGACCTCCCATCATCTTTGATTGGTAGACAGTATCCCAGTTAACCAGGTTCATTCTAGCCTTTTCCTCCGTCCCCAACCACAGAAAGTTTCTCTGGATTTTTTCTAGTTTCTCCGTCATTTTATCATTTATTTTGAAAAGAGAGGAAATAAACAAGAATACCTTGGAGAGCTGTTGAAAGAAATTGGAGTCTTCTAGCATTTCTAAGGACCTTACCTTTCCATCCAGCCAATTTTTTTTGCATTTTTTCCAATATGGAGTTCCAAAATTCATTAGAGACCTTCACCGTGAGCGGGAGTCCAAGATATGTATCCAGGAGTGTGGCTCCCTTACATCCAAGACATTCCACAATTTTCATCTATGTTCTCTGTTCAGTGTTGAAGAAGTAAATTTTTCTTTTTTTGTAATTAATCACTTGACTAGACGCCATCGCATGCTTATTCAGGAGGCCTTTCCATTCTCTAGCTGCTTTAATGCAGGATTTTCCAAAGAGGAACGTATCATCTACAAATTTTTGTAAAACTTCTGGGGGAAGAGTGGAGGCCAATTTAAAACTAGAAATAGATCCAACTCCTTCTAGTCTCAATAAGTTCTGAGCCAACACCTCTGCCACCAGAAGGAAAAGATATGGGGATAGTGGGTCCCCCTAATGTAATCCCCTTTCCAGAGTAAAGGACCCCCCAGGGTGTGCCATTGATCAGAATAGAAAAGTCAACCATTTCCATCACCACCTTTATAATTTTAATGAAATTATCATGGAAACCAAATTTCCTAAGCACCCCATACAAAAAATTTCCACAGTGCCTTATCATATGCCTTGGAGATGTCCAATTTTAAAGCCATACCCGCATTTTTCCCTTTCTCCATAGAATGTATGATTTCATCAGTGGTGATAACAACATCAAGAATTTGTCTTCCCGATACAAACCCCTTCTGGTTGGGATTAATTATTTTCTCGAGAAGGGGTTTAATCCTATTGGTGATAATTTTGGATAGAATTTTATAGGTAGTGTTACAGAGGCTTATGGGACAAAAGTAACTCATGCATTTAGGGTCCTGCACTTTAGGCACAAGGACAATGTAGGTTTTATTAAGTCTTTTCAGGATGCTACCATTCCTAAAAAAATCACGGGTAGCATGGATGAGATTATATTTGACTACTTCCTAGAAGAAGGCCAGGGGAAACCCATCCGGTCCTGGTGATTTAAAGGCTCCCATAGAGAAAACTACAGTTTTAACTTCCTCCTCAGAAACTTGAGACAACAGGGCCTCATTGTCACCCTCAGTAACAACATTATGGATAACTTCCATAAGAAATTCAAAATCAGTATCCATCCCAATCCGAGCCAGCCTTCCGAAAATGCCTTGGAAGAAATCCGTAGCATGATTACCAATATCTTCATCCTCCAAAAGCTGACTCCCATTAGCATCTAGAGATTTATTGGTGTTCCTTCTTTTATGAATGGAGGCTGACCTGTGGAAGAAAGCTGAGTTCCAGTCACCCTCCTTCAACCATTGAACACGAGACCTTTGCTTCCAGAATATTTCCTCCCTTTTGAGGTTTTCTTTTCATTTTCTCATCCATCCTTCCTCCTCACAATGATCATCCCAGGTAGAATCACCCAAGGCCATGTCCTTCTGGAGGTGTTTGAGTTTCTCCTCAATTTCTTTTTTGCATTGGAAAATGTCTCCAAACTTGGATTTACTCCACCTTTGGGCCTCCCGTTTGATAATTCTCATTTTTTCAACTATTTTGTACATTATCGTTCCCCTCACTGGGGTATTCCACCATATTTTTATACATTCTTCAAATTCATTGTGAGAGTGCCACATGATTTCATAATAAAAGGGATGGGGTCCATTTCATTTTCTTTCCTCCCAGTCAAGGATCAAAGCGGAGTGGTCATAAACCATTCTCGAAAGGAGAGAGAGACTGATCAAGGGAACAACATCCAATCCTCTCAATAACATCCATCTATCTAGTCTAACCTGTATTAGGTGTCTCCCTTTTCTATTGTTGGACCAAGTAAATCCAATTCCCTGCAGATCCATATCAACCAGATCATTGTGCCTCATAAAATCTGCTAGCTACTGTATAATTTCTGAGTAATCTTGTGTGCCCCCAATTTTCTTAGATGGGAATAGAGGCGTATTAAAATCCCTCACACACATAGTGGAGTGGCAATGATTAGCTTCAATGAGGTTAGAAATTTTCCCCCAGATTCTACTACGTTCACTTCTAATGTTAGGAGCATAAATATTATACAAGTACCAAGAAATATTATTCCAAGTAAAAAACACAGCAAGGAAGTTATGAGAAAAGGCCACAGTGTTTTCGAATAACTTCCAAGGGTTCCAAAGAGTGGCCACACCACTAGAGGCCCCATCAAATTCACTATAAAAAAGGTCGTACCTAGCCATATATTATCCACCAACAGAGTGAAGTTTTGATACTTCATTTTAACCTCCTGAATAAGAACCACATCAAACTTGAACTCAAGAATATACTTCTTCAGAGTGAACTATTTCTACAGGTTGTTCGTGCCCCATATGTTCCATGAGAGTAACTTCATCTTTTATTTTTTTGGGAGTCTTCTAGGGTTAACTTCTGCCCATTGGCAATAGCCCTTGCTACTTATTTTGCTCTTACCGCTCTTGCCGTTGGTTGACCCACTTTGGTTTCATTCCCCACATCTATTTTTTTTTGGTTTCCACACTTTTATCCACCTTCTTTCCTTTGGTTTTCCTTTTAGATTCTGACCAGTCAAAGACACTAGTTGATGGCAACGAATGGGTCAATATTGGTATTTTCATTACCTATCCTACCCCATTATGGATTGGGGAGGAAATTTCCCCCCCTTCATTTAAACTGCTCTCTTCACTGGCTTCAATTTCATTCATCATGCTTTTAGACTCCTGTGCCTTCTCCCCATTATTGTCTTCTTTATTTACCTTCCTGTTTGGGCTTCCTCTATGAGAGTTGGGGGCTACCCTTAGGTCTTCAACAAAAACTCCTTCTTCTAGGTTTTCCACCTTCTTGACCTCTTTATCCTTTCCATTTCCATTCTCCTCCACCCCTGATGAAGGAGACAAACTCCCATCAAGGGGGAGAAGGGCCTCTGTAATAACCATAGTCCCAACAACTTGGTCCCATGTACCTTCCTTCACACTTAGAGACATTGAAGTAGACCGCTTAGAGTCTTTCTCTTCAATCCTAGTGGTTACTTTGCCGTCTGTCACCACATGCCCATTTTTACCATATTTTTGCCAGTGTAGAGTGGCATTCTTATACATAATGGCCTAATTCCAGTTCCCCAATTTGGATTTTAGCATCACAAAGTTAGGGAGAGGATTATTCATTGTCACATTCACACAGAATCTTGTGAATACTAGCCTAGTTTTTTGAAAGGTAACTGTATCCACTGCCACATAGTTTCCAAATGAGTTCCCAATCCATCAGAGCACCTTTTTGTCCTAGAATTCAAGGGGAAGTCTAGGTAGGCAGACCCATACATGTGCAAATTTCTGTAGTCCAACCTCTGGATTGAAGCTTGGCTTCCATTTTTCCATTAGCAGTAAGTGTTTACCATAGCACCAACTTAAAGTGGAAACAAGAGTATAGTCCTCCGCAACATTAAATCTAAAGAGGAACAGCCCCCCCAACATAGCCGATATAGACAAAGTCCCCTTAACCTTCCATCTAGCAGTACACCACCTATGTATGTGTGTGTTAGTATATATATATATATATATATATATATATATATATATATAAATATAAATATAATGTGTATATGTATATTTACATATGTATGTAAATATTAAAAAAAAAAATACAAGACAACTAGTTTTTGACATTAATGTAAATATGGAAGATCATATATACTTAAATATACATATGCATAAAAATATAATAATAAAATACTTTTACAAATCTATTCTTCTGATAAAAGAATATATATATATATATATATCTGTGTGTGTGTATCATTAAATAAATTAATAAAAAACTATTAAAAAGGGGGTTTAAACAAAACATTTATTTAAAAAATAATTAATAGGGATGGAGAAAGGTCGAAGCCTCCCCCCACGATCCTCCATTTAGAAAGGAGGTGCAAGGGAGGCTCGCCCCTCGGTCCCTGTGGTGGTCATTCTGTGGCAGACCGCCACAACCAGCGGCCAAGGCTGCTGGACTATAGCGGTCGCAACAGGCTGTGACCTCCACCGCCGCCACCTGCTCATGTTGCCCCCTCTCCTATGTGAGTCACACAGACCTTCAAATGGCTGAAACCCTTCCCAGTCATTTCCACCCGCCACTCCATGGCATACAACCATAGTCTGAGACACAAAAATATATACCAACATTCAAAAAAATATATTTATATGTTTGTATATAAATATATACATTATATAATTATATATAAGGATATATAAATATATTTATTCAGCTCCATTTCTCCATTAGACCTACACATTAAGTTGAAAGAACATGGAGACAGAGATTAGGGTTTGAAGGTTTAGAGGGGAGAGTGAAGAAGGGTGGACAAAAAGAAAATATGGTTCTTTTTGAGTTTTCACTTCAGCCTTAACCCTAATAAATTTTTGTTTTAAAATAAAAAGATTTAAAAACTATGTTGTTTGAAAATTCCAGTTTAGTGGGGAAGACTTTTGTGGGAATTTAATTCCACCACATCCCTTATTTTGAAATGACATTGGGAATATTAGTTCCCTTATTAAAATAAACTTTTAATGTTAAACATAGATTAAATTTAATTGGTTTATTAACAATGTTATTCAAAAGCTAATCTTATAGTGTTTTTTATCTATCGAAAGATATAGGGTAAATCAAAGTAATTATTTAATGGGTTCTATTGGAGAGACCCTTTTTATTAAATTATTTAGTAGGTGTATTAAAAAGAATAATAACACAAGTTAGTACCAATTAACTTATACACAAAAGTTAATGAAGCATAATGAGTTTGTAATTAAATTAATTACGACATTATTTAATTGGTAAATATGATTATTAAGGAAATGATGTTATGACTTTGATTTTAATGTATAGTCTAAATGTTCGTTTAGATCTAATGGGGACTTAACACTTAGGGGTCAATTAATTTATATAGATAAGGAAATATTATTAATTATCGTTGAATACTATTCTATGCAATTTTAAAGTTAAGCTCTTAATGGAGGTAATTATCTACGACACTATTAAATGCATCAATCGAGGTATAGTTGAACCTTAGAAAGAGGTTGTATTAATTAATGTGGAATTTTTCTGAATGCTTGAACCTCATCTAAAATCCTATTGGGGAAAAATAAATCCAATTTAGATATTTAAACCTATTTAAGTATTAACACTTAGTTGAAAACTTTATCGAGTAACCATGTAAAGGGACGTTGACCTTGGGTCATGATTCTCCTTGACTACTAACAAATTTCACCCAAATACCTATAGAAAGTTATTAATTCCTTCGAAGATGAAAATTCTATAGGGAATTTAGTAAACACTTGGGCATTTGTAACTGAAACCTTAATTTTTAATTTTTCAATAAAAAAATTGTTAGCATATTTTTGGGTTCAAAATTTGGGCATGATAGACATGATGAGCATAAGTGTTTCATGAAGAATATTGATGAACTCACTCACATTCTTCAAAAGCACAACATCAAGTTTCCCTCATCAGTATCTCTACCTCCTTCTTCTTCATCAAATTTAGCAGATTCTTCATCCACATCATCATCCAAGGATAAAGGTAAAGGTTAAGAACTTTTGTCTTCCACACATCCCGAGCAAGGAAAATGACTTCTTGATTTAGGTGATTCACATAATATGACATCTTATATGGATATGTTTCCTTTTATTGAGACTTGTAATTCTCCTCATATATTGTTGGGTAACAACACATACATGAAGGTTTCTGGGAAGAGGTCTATTCCTATGGGAGAGGGGACATTTAATGATGTTCTTTGTGTACCATCCTTTACCACTAATCTTCTTTATATTTATTAAATTGCTCATGGGGAACAAGGTAATATTTTTTAGGTTCACTCTTGATCATATCTACATTAGGGACATAGAGACTAAAGATGTCATCGCAATGGGATTTTGGGATGTCACCTTTGTTGTTGTTGATGATGATGATGATGATGATGATGTACCCACTGTTGGAATAATGGAAGGGTGTGTACTGAGAGGGGAGGGGAGAATCAATACCCTTAAAACTTTTATCAATTAACCTTAGTAATCTTTTCTTACATTACCAACCATTGGTGATTTAATACCTCATGCATGTAATATCATAGCATAAATGTAAATGCATGTAAACAAACATAAAAACATTCATGAAACTCATTTACACATGACAAAAGAATTGATAACATAGAAAACCCTTATTAGAAGGTAAAAAATATGGTGGGGATGAAACCCACAAAGCTTTACTATCTACATAATGTAAGGTGTCGGTTAAGGCTACTAGTTGTGATCACTTCTAATGATATTACCCTGTTAGGAGTAACATGTTAGACTTGTTAAGTCTACTCGGTTAAGAGATTTTAACAACATAATGTATGTGTGCACTCGGTTAAGAGATTTACAAGAAGACTGTTAAGTCCACCTTCTTAAAGGATTTTGATGTCTTCTAAAATTTTTTAGAGAGTAACAAGATATAAGAACTAACTGATGCAATCTTAAATTTCTAATTATAGATCCATTAAGTACATAAACTTTATCACCTAATTGTGATGGATAATACCTCTATTTCTTTTTGGTAGCCTTGTATGTAGCTCTTGATAAACTGAATTCTTCTTTATATGTCCTTGTGCATGAAAACCTATGTCTAATCATTAGATGTCCTTTGTGGCTATAATCATCATGTTCTTGATTGATTTCTACATCTACTTATACAAGATTATGACCTAATTAGGTTTCACACTTTTCTTGATAACTCTAATGATCAAAGGTTTACAACTTGACCTTGATCTCCTAGTTTGCATGAATACAATTAGTTAAACTAATTAAATCCACAATTTTCACTATTCTTGATCCAAAAAAAATGGTTTTCTAGCTAAGCATAAAGCTATTTTAAAGACTAAAGTGCTTTAGCTGATGAGTAGATAAGATCCACTTTTCTCGGGAATAAAACTATCTCTCGGTAGACTGGTGCTCGGTATACTCTGTAGACTGTGATTAGTGATGTCTCTATAGTAATTCTTCTTGGTTTACTTTGTAGACATTTTGTGCTCAGTTTACTCTATGATCTACTATGCTCAGTTTACTGTATGAACTATCTTCCTCAGGTTACACTATAAACTGTCTGTTGGTGTACACTGTGACCGACAGTCCAAAACTATTTCCTTGTATACTAATGACAAATTCTGATCCTTTAAGGATTATCAGTCTCCCCCTTTGGCATTAATATTAAAAAATGATATGTACAGTGTATACAGCAAGTGTAATTACCTTTTCAATGACTCCCCCTATGTGCATGCCTCGCTACAATGTATTTACATGTTTTCCTTGGTACATTTTCCCCTTTTTTGAAATTAATGACAAAGATGTAGTACTTATAGCTTGTCAAATATGTGTGAATGGGATTATTGTATGGCTATCATCAGCTTGTCCCATTTCTCCTTAAGGTGTTCAAGGGTCATGTGCTCCAAATTTATTCTGGCGTGCATGTCATAGATACTCTCTGTGACTAACATCTCTGGGGTGGCAATTAGAGTCTTTTTCGAAGTCATGTTTTGTAGTAGAAATGTGAGATTCGGTAGTAACATAGCTTGGATCTTGGTTACTTCATCTCTTATTTTTCTTTCTTCCTTTTGAATTTGAAGTCTCAACCATTTTGATTCTTCAATTTTATCATAATGCAGTTTGAATGCATTTGGCTTGGTTGACAGACTTTGTGCACTAGCTTTCAGATCCTCATTTATTTTAGCAACATTTTCACTATGCTCGGTAGTGAATTTCTCTAGTGTGCACAACTTTTGAACTAAGTTAGATACTTTTGATATGATTGGTTCTAGTGTAGTTACTAACTCAGAAAGTTTTACCTTGTTCTCTGCCACTTCCTGGCTAATTTTCTCGGTTAGCTTTTAGTGACACTTCTCTTCTACACATTCTTTAATGACCTTTTTGGCTTTTACATTCTGTGATGTTATGACCTCAATTAGAACTAACAGTTGATCAAGGATTGGTGCATTTTGATCAATTTGTGTGTCACAAACTATTTGCAATAGGATTTACTTTGTAGTATCTAGGACTTGTGAATTTGTGTGTTCCTTCTTGAGCTTGTCCTCTATTGCCTTCCTTTTACATAGTTCTCCATACTTTGTTAGTGACTCAGGATCTAGTGTTATTAGATCATAGTCAGGTATGTCAATGATCTCATCAAGTGTTTAACATTATTAGATTTCCACAATCCATTTAATTTATTTTTTTTCTTTTGGATTTGATTGTGTCAAGTGTTACTAGCGATTTTCTCTTCTTGTTCTTTTTCTTCTTGGGAATGGTGCTGGAAGTAGGGGAATGAAGGATTCTAGAAAGATCCTTCTCTGGCTCTATTGATTTTGGTGATTTTCTGGGAGGTGTGGTGCCTTCAATATGCTGCTCGGTATAAACCTGTTGGTCGGTTGTAGATGTCTCTACTTCAACCTTGTCCTTATTTGCAACCTTGTTTGCATCTTCGGTGTTAGTGGCATCACTTAGTTTGTCCTCTCCACTTGTATCTTTCTTATCCTCTATTATATCTTTCTTCTCCTCATTTGTATCTTTCTACTCCCCATCTTTATCACCTTTTTCCTCTGGTATGTTTGCATCAGGCTCCGGTGGTGTATGTTGTGATTCAGTAATCACATTAATTTCTTCAATCAAGTAGGGCAGTTTACCTAGTATAATTTCCTGTGCAACATCTGTAGCATCCTTTTCATTTGTAGGCTTTGTGGTAGTAGTCACTTCTTCATCTGCTTTGGCTTCATCAGCAGGATCACCTTCAATGACATCTTGTATTTCTATGTCCGGTGTTTCCCCTAATGATTGCAATATTTCAGGAATATCATCCATGACTTTTCTTTCTTTAGTGGTTAAGTCAATGGGATTGACATCCTCGGTGTCATTGATTAAAATGTTCTCAAGGCTTGGTGTGGCCTCCTTCTCCTCATTGTGAGTTGTCTTAGTTACAGCTAGTATTTTCTTAGGTGGGTTAAAGATTTGTGTCCAAATCCTTTTTCTTTCTATATCAATCTCTTCTAACCTGTCTTGTAGTACTTGTATGCTCTTTTCTTTGCATAAAACTTCTTGGAGTGCTCCTACATGTTTGAGTCGATTTCTTCAACTGTGGAATCGGGCATGAATGTAACTAGGGATCTCTCCCTCATTTGTTTCTCCATGTGCAATCCATATGTCCACCTAGCTAATATTTTATCATTTATCTCTTGTGGAATATGACTGCCAAATTGTAGAGGTACATACTTGTATGAAACCATCATTTTTATTATGGCCTCTTCTATCTTATTTTGATCCTCGGTAGACATATGTACTCATTGTCTAATTTTTTGATGTTGTAAGTGGCCTGTTTTGATGATTGACTCTGCAACTTCATCAATTGTCTTCAGTATTTTGGCCTTCTCTACTTGTATTCTCTATTCTCTTTCTACCTCTATAGTATCATCCTTATCTTCTCTTCCTCTTATATATCTTTTGCATTGTCTAGGCTCAGTTGAGGCTTTTCTTTTCATATAAGTTTTCACTCTACCTTTCTTCAGTGGTGGTGAGTCTACCTTAGTTGTTTTTCTTCTGGTCTTGGATGCAGCTATTACATTAGTAACCTTTGATTTCTTGGTAGATGGTGTATCTGATTTAGTAGAATCTGAATCACTTATCTATCTAGCTTCATCAATGGGTGACTAATCCTTGGTGATATCTACTAATTATTCTAAGTCTTCATCATTTACCGACAGTTTCTTTTGAAGAGTGTTCATTATTTTTGTCTTCTTCATGTCTATCTTATTTACCACTAAACCAGTCTTTATTCTAGACTTGGCTTCCTCATATGTTCCAAATATTTTCAAGGTTTTATCCACTGGCTCATTTAGAAGGGTTTCAATAGCTGTTATAGCTTGATCAATGTCAATTTCATATTCTAGTGGTGGTAACCATGTTGTTCTCGGTTGTGCAGGTTTGATGAGTGTTGAGTCAGTGTCAACTACAAAGCATATCTCATCCTTGTATTTTTATACTAGTTGAGCAGGAATTCTCATCCTCTTTTGAATCCTATCCTTGAATGTTGTGAAGTATTCATCCGTTATAGGTGTAAAGTTATCTCCTAGTGACTTAACGAAATCACTAATATGTGCAGTGATTGGTCGATTTGTGTCCCGAGTGACATTACCAACAAAAGGAAAGAAGTTCTACAAATAGAAGAATGTGTACATAAGGAGGGAACCAAAATTACACGTGTTAGATATGGCTGATCTAATTGTTCTCATATTCTCTTACATTTGCTTCAGTAGCAGCTCGGATACATCTAGTTACAATCCCTTCTTCACAATTTTATATGCAGTGTCAACTGCTCCACATGCTATGATGTTCATTCTACTAGCTTGGAATATCTTGTACCCAAGTGAACATACATTGAATTTCATCTCAGGGTTGGTGATTGTATTGTTGGAAATAATGAAATGGTCACCTGAGAGGGGAGGGGTGAATCAGTACCCTCAAAACTTTTATTAATTAACCTTTATCCTTTTGTAATCATTCCATTGTACTAGCATTCATATCTTCTATTCTATCTTTGTGTATGTAACATCAATTCATAATTCAATAAGCATGGAAAACATTTATAGAAACATTCATGAAATGTATAGACATATGACACAAGATTTAGTAATGCAGAAAACCCTTGCTAGAAGGTAAAAACTGTGGTGGGGATGAAACCCACAAAGCTTAACTATCTGGAGAATGGAAGGGGTCAATTAAGGCTTAAAGTTTGATCACTTCTAATGATCTATCCTATTAGGAGTATTATGTAGAGACTAGTTAAGGTCTACTCTGTTAAGATATTTAGCAACACTATTTAGTGTGCACTTGGTTAAGAGATTTACAAAGGATTGTTAAATCCACCTTTCTTGAAATGATTTCTTCTATTTTCTACACTTGTTAGAATGTAGAAAAAAATATTCAATGACCTGAGTGTATGCAATCTACAATTGCTGATTACATATCCATTAAATTCACATGTATAATATATCACCTAATGTGATTGATTAATACCTTTGTTTCTCAGTAGCCTTGAATCTGGTTCTTGATAACCTAATTCATATTTTTTTGTTCCTTCTTGAAACTCTTAGTCTGATCCATAGATGTGCTCCTTGGCTACTATCATCCTCACATCCCATTTTAAATGAATGATTACTCATATATTTATACAATATATTGACCTAATTAAGTTTCACGTATTATAAAGATAACTCTATAGTTGAAGGTTTACAACTTCACCTTGATCTCCTAGTTTGCATGTTTTCAATCAGTTAGAATGATTAAAACAATTAAAATTACAATGCTTGTCCCTCAAGAAATAAGTTTAAATCAAATCAAAATGTTAAATATAAAACATAAGTGTTTTATCTGATGTGCTAGTCAGATCCACATTTCTCGGGATATAACTAACTTTCGGTGTATGATGCTTGGGTTTCTCTATTGTCAGTCTATCGATGTTCCTTTTGTGAACTTTCCACCAGGTTCCCTTTCTCTTTCGAGTTCCTCTTCTTTTCTTCTTTTTTGGTTTACACTTCAACATTTTTGGGTTGAACTATGCAAACTGTGTCGGGTTTCTCTTGTGATTTGTCTTGTCAGTTTTCTCTTGGATTTAGCACTTTCGGTGACCTTTGTTATTTATAATTTCAGTTTGTACTGAAATTATGTGTTTTGGTGTAGGTTTTACTGATGGTTGTGTTATCCCTTTGCATACTAATGGAAAAAATAATGTCTTACATCTCCCCCTTTGACATTAGTATCAAAAACTGATATGTGCAAAATACTAAATTGTGTAGTATGTACACCATATGTTTACCCCGTATGTATATGCCGGTATAGTATATGTATATACATGTACACTTTCCTTTATACTATACTCCATTTTCACCTTTTCCTCATATCATTTTTCCTTTTGTATTATATCCTTCTTCCCCTTTTTACTACTGTACATATCATTTTCCCCCTTTTTTGATAGTAAGGGAAAAGGTGTATACATACAAATTATCAAAAATATGGGAATATGAATTCTTCATGTCTTCCATTTCTCCTTTAGGTGTTCAAGATCCATTTGCTCCAGTGTGATCTGGGCATGCATATCATAGATGATGTCTGCAATAGACATCTCTGGAGTAGCAATTAACTGTCTTGTCGAAGTCATGTGTGTTTGCAGAAGTGTAAGATGTGGTAGCATTAGATCCTTTAGCTTGGAAACCTCATCTCTAAACTTGGTTTCTGCCTCTAGAATTTCCCGTCTCAACCTTCTAGATTTCATAATCTTTTCCAAATGCATCTTGATTGCATTGTCATTTCTGGTTAGACTGTGTGCACTTGTATTTAGTTCATAATCTATTTGTGCAATCTTATCACTATTTTCCTTAGTAATTTTCTCTAAAGTGCACAACTTTTGTATTAAGGCAATAGCTTCATAAATTATTGGATCTAATTCATTTGCATGTTTTGAGACATTTACCTTGTTCACTGCCACTTCTTGACTGATCTTTTCTATCAATTTATATTTATATTTTTGTTCTTCTTGTTCCTCAATTGCTTTTTCTGCATCCACATTCTGAGATGTGATGGCCTTGGTTAGAATGGAAAGTTGATCAAGGATGGGGGCATTTTGATCAACATCTATTTCAGGTACTATTTGTGTCAATATATCCCTTGTATTTTATAACACTAGGGATTCTTTGTGCTCTTTCCTTAGCTTTTCTTGCATAGCTTTCTTTTGACATATTTCTCCATACTCTTTGAGAGATTCAAAATCCAATGTAGAAGGGTCACATTTCGGTATCTCAATGATTTCATCCAGTGTTACCTTCAGCTTGGACTTATTTGTCTTCTTCTTCTTCTTTAATGTTGAGTGGAAAGAACTTGAATGTACCACCAAAGCAAGATCCTTTGCTTTGTCAGATGTGCTAGATGAAGACTTTTGTGGTGTTGTGTCTTTTTCCTATTGCTTAGTTTCTGCCTATCAGTTGGTAGTGGATGTCTCCACATCAACCTTTAGTTTATCTGCAACATCTCCTTCTATATTCTTAGGAGTGTCATCTTCTTTCTTCTCTTCTTCACATTTTTCTTTCTGACCTTCATCTATGTCTTGTTGTGCTACATCTATGACATTTTGGTCTTCAGTTGGATCTTTCTTTTCATCATTACCCTTATCTTTGGGTATGCTTGCATCAGGTTCAGGTAAATTTTCCTTTTGTGAGATTATGTTAATATATTTTATTAACAGTGGCATTTGGCCTGGTATATCCACCTTTGCAGTATCTTTAGTTGTGTCATGTTTGTTTGTTTGGGCTGGGACAACAGTGACATCTTAATCTTTCTGTACCTCATCTGCAGGATCTCTTCCGGTAATATCAATGATAGTATTATCAGGCCATGTTTTATTTGCAATGTCCATATCCTTATTACCTTTTGTGTTCAATGCATCTTCAATAACATCCTCATTAGTTATAAGAATACGTTCAGGGCTTAGTTTATCTTGATTTGCTTCATTGTGTTGATTGTCAGTAAGAGATTCTTGTGGCTCGGGGCTTGAATCCCTTTTTGATACATTAAGTATCTTTCTCCATTAATCCTCACTTTTTCTATCAAGTTCAATTAGATATCCCTTTAGTATTTCGTAGGCTCTTAGTTTTGGTGAGAACCTATTGGAATGTTTCTCCATCATTTCTTGAATCTCTTCCATCTTAGATTCAGGTGGCATAACTGAAACTAGGGCTCTTTCCCTGATTTGTTTCTCTTCCTTTAGAGAATATGTCCACCTAGCCAAAAATCTATCCATAAGTTCATTTGGCATTTTATCTTACAATTGAATTGGTATATATTTAAATACACTAATCATTGTGATGATGCCTTCTTTTAACTTGTCTTGGTCCTTGGGGTCCAGAGTTATCCATTTTCTTATCTTGGGGTCACTTATTGATCCTCAATTGATCATTGATGCACATACCTCATCAATTCTAGTAGGAATCTTATTCTTAACAAGTTTTTCATCCTGCTCAGTGTCCTCAATTTCTTCCCTAGTTCTGAGGAAATTTCTTCTTTTTGATGGTGCCTTTTTCCCTATTTGAGGCTTTCTTTAATAGGTCCTCACTTGACCTTTCTTGATCGGTGAAGGACTTGCATCCTTTTCTATCTGACTTCTAGTACTAGATATAGTAATATTCCTAGGCTTCTTTTGGGGTAGTGCATCATACTCTATGGATTCTAACTCACTCACCTTCTCAACTTCACCAATGGGTGACTGACCCTCGGTTTCTTCTGTCTATTTTGTTTCCTCTTAATTCACCGACAACTTTTTCTTCAAAGTCCTAACCATTTTATCTTTCTTCCTGTCAATCTTTTTCACAACTAAGCCAGTTTTAATCCTTTCCTTGGCTTCCTCATAAGCTCCAAACTTAGGTTGTGAATTGTCCAATGGTTCATTTATCAATGCCTCAATAGCATTTATTGCTTGATCTATGTTAACCTCATAGTTAAGTGGTGCCAGCCATGTTGTCCTCGATACAACTGGATTGATGTAGGTGTAATCAGTTTCCACCACAAAACAAATTTTAGTCTTGTACTTTTCTACCAGTTGTTCTAGTATCCTCACCCTCTTCTATATTCTGTCTTTGAATCTAGTGAAGTATTCTTCCATGACTGATTCAAAATTATATCCTAGTGATTTGATGAACTCACTAATCTTTTTGGTCACTGGTCGGGTAGTGTCCCATTTGAAATTTATGATAGATGGGAAGGTTTCTTGAAAATAGAAAAATATGCACATAATGAGTGAACCAAACTTACATGAGTTAGACTTTGTAGTCGTGATTGTCCTCATGTTCTCATCTAATTGCCTTAGTAGAAGTTCTGATAGATCTAACTGTAGTCCCTTCTTAACAATTTTGTATGCTATATCCAATGCTCCAGATGCAATACTATTCATCCCGCTAGCCTGAAATAATTTGTATCCTAAGACACATGCTCCAAATTTAATTTCATCATCGTTGATGGTGGATACCTTTAATCCTCTTCCATCATAATGCTCCTATGTTCTTTTCAATGTCAATGCAAGGGGGGTGCTTTAGTGCCTTTGGTTTATCATTTTTAGGATAACCGGTAACAGTGTGTATAACATCCCTGGTTATTAGTTTTGGCTCATCTAGCAATATCTTTCGGTCATGTACTCTATTTAGTACTAACTGAATCCATTCGGTCTTGAATTCCTTTGGGAATAATAGGGCATGTGTGAGCCCTTTCACTTCAATGTGCTTATGTTCTTCTTTGATTGTTCCAACATTATTGTAAAGCTTTTTGTAAGCTTTCTCAACCTCAAGGTCTCCTATTTCTGCAATCTTGCAGTGAATGTACACTCAGACGTCCTCAATGAGTAAAACCCTAGCTGGTATACTAGAGAATGCACCAATGTTGTTGGGTTGTGAAGCAACCTTGGGATAGATCTTGTAATGAGGTTCTTCACAAGTGGTATTCTTTATTAGATTGACCGTTATCTTCTTTGCATTCTTGATCTTGGATGTTCTTGAAGTAGTTTCCATCGTTTTAGAAATTAGGGCTTTTTCCCGTAAAAGATAATAGAGTTCTTGGTGAATGCTATTACTTACTTAAACCTTCTATGACTATTGGGAATCTTTCTAAGTGATGTGAATAGGGTTGAATTTTCTCTTTAATCTAGTCACTTCATGCTCTAGTTTCAGCTCTACTTCTTCTCTCAAATCACTTTGTGAATAATGAGCTCTTTCGTCAACTATTTATAGACTTTTGTCCTAAGTCACGTCATAAATGCTCACCCACTTCTTAGTGTTTGAAGACAGAGTCATCGGGTAGCGTACACACTTCATTCTTGGTGAGAACGCGATGCTTAGGCCAGGTGTCAACTCATTTGACTATTTACCAACGGATCTCAGTATATGGAAAAGACAACATTGTATTTTTACATGATTACCTACGGAGCTCGGTTTACACTAGTGACTTATATTTTTATGTGTTAATTGACGATGCTCAGTAAGTATAGACAACTTAGCTTTGTATGTACACCGATGATTTTTTGTAAGCATTAACCGATGAGATTGAATTCACAAAATTATAACAAGTAATACCATAGTGCATCTTTAATCATGATAGTTTGGCATTTAATCAATGTATAATGGAACTGATGCAAAATATAACTTGGTGTAATGTAGTTCCATACTTACTTTCTCTTCTTAGGTGGGGGTGGTGATGTCACCAGATCCATTGGATAAGGTGTCACCAATTTCATTGCTTGGTCCAGCTTCATCAATGTTTGTAGCTTTCCTCCACATTTTATTTCTCATCTTCCTGATGTCTTCAATGGTATTTCCATTCGCAAAGGTGCTTGTCTCTATCACTTGGTCTCTACAGTCTTTTCTTAGATGACCAACTTTATGAAAGTGTAAACATTCCATTCTGGGGTTAGTCCAGCTTCTAGACTTTCTCATCCATTGTCTTATGCAGTTTTCAGCTATGTGTCTAAATCTTCCACATGTTATGCAGTTTTCCCATGTGTTTTAATCCCAAACATATGAGTTACTGACTCTATTTGGTTGATAAGCAGTTTCATTTTATTTAGGCTTCCATGCTTGCCTTTTCTTCGTCCTACATTCAAGAGATGTGTGCCCATGCATTTTTCAAGTAGGATAGTATTTGTCCATGTAGGTTCCTTCTTTGGTTGTTTCACCTCATATTTACATTCATATGTTTTATGTCCTTTCTTGTTACATTTATAACAAATTCCTATGAATGAAGGTGTGGATTTAGGAATACCTTTTATTTTTCTCTTGCAAAAATTTGATGTGTGGCCTAGTTTTCCACAGTGATTGCATGAATGCTTTCTTGGTCTTGGATTTGTGTAGACATTCTTTGGATCAGCTTGGTATGGTGATTTTTCATTCTTGGTATACCCTAGTCTAGTATTGTTGTTGACTCTTCTTTGTCCATCCAGAAAATCATCTATCCTTTTGGTGCTTTCTTCAGCTCTCTTAATCATGTCATTATGTTGTTCCTGAATTCTCACTTCATGTTTTATTTTTTCATTTTCTTCCCTTATCTCACCGATAGCTTCTATTCTTTCAATGAGTTCTATGTTCATTCTGTTTGCCTCCTAACTAATAAGAATAATCTGATTGGTGATCTCATGATGATGTTCTAAAAGTCTTTGTATTTCTGACTCTTTCTCTTGTATCTTTTCAGTAATCTTCCTCATGTCATCAATAGCTAGTTTTATTTAATGCTCAGCTTGTCTAGCATTGTTCATGACATCAATCATCCTTACCATCTGTGTCTCTTGATCGATTTACAGAGATTTTACTTGTCCAGCTAGATTTTGATTGATTTCATTCAGACTTGTGATGCTTTCTTTAGATGTGTCTAATGATTTTCTATTTTTAAATCCTGAAGACTCAAATATATCTGGTATCTCTTCCTCGTGATAGTTTGTTTCATTACAGCGAGATGCCATAATCTTTCTTTCATCCAGCTATTGTCTCATCTTGATTCTAGCTTCTTTATATTGTTCATAGAAGATGTGTATCTCTAACTTCTGATTCTCAATACTCTTGTCTAGCTTGTACCTTTCCATTATATGATATTTTCTCTTAATTCTTTAAAATTTTCCAAATAAGAGTTCTAGCTCTGATACCAATTGTTCGAAATAATGGAATGGTGTATTGAGAGGGGAGGGGTGAATCAGTACCCTCAAAACTTTTATCAATTAACCTTTATCCTTTTGTAATCAATCCATTATATTACCATTCATATATGTTATTCTATCTTTGTGTATGTAACATAAATTCATAATTCAATAAGCATGTAAAACATTCATAGAAGTATTCATGAAATGTATAGACACATGACACAAGATTTGGTAACACAGAAAACCCTTGTTAGAAGGTAAAACTGCGGTAGGGATGAAACCCAAAAAGCTTCACTATCTGCAGAATGGAAGGGGCCAATAAAGGCTTACAATTTGATCACTTCTCATGATCTACCCTATTAGGATTATTATGTAGAGACTAGTTAAGGTCTACTCTGTTAAGAGTTTTAGCAACACTATTTAGTGTGCACTCAGTTAAGAGATTTACAAAGTATTGTTAAATCCACCTTTCTTGAAAGGATTTATTCTATTTGCTACACTTGTTAGAATGTAGACAAAAATATTAGGTGACCTGAGTGTATGCAATCTACAATTGATGATTATAGATCCATTAAATTCACATGTACAATGTATCACCTAATGTGATTGATTAATACCTTTGTTGCTCGGTAGCCTTCAATCTGGTTATTGATAAACTAATTCATCATTTTTTATTCTTGCTTGAAAATCTTAGTCTGATCTATGGATGTGCTCTTTGGCTACTATCATCCTCACATCCCATTTGAAATGAATTATTACACATCTATTTATACAATAGATTTACCTAATTAAGTTTCACGTATTACAAAGATAACTCTATGATCGAAGGTTTACAACATAACCTTGATCTCCTAGTTTGCATGTTTTCAATCAGTTAGACTAATTAAAAAAATTAAAATTACAATGCTCATCCCTCAAGAAATGGTTTTAAATAAAATCAAAATGCTAAATATAAAACATAAATGTTTTATTTGATGGGGAAGTCAAATCCACATTTCTCAGGATATAACTGAATTTCGGTTTCTGATGCTCTGTCGAGTTCCTCTGCTTTTCTACTCTATCGGTTTACACTTCAACATTTTTGGTTTGAACTATGAAAACTGTGTCAGGTTTCTCTTGTGATATGTCTTGTCAGGTTTCTCTTGGATAGCACTTTTGGTGACATTTGTTATCTATACTTTTGGTTTGTACTGAAAGTATGAATTTCGGTGTAGGTGTTACCGATGGTTCAAAATGTGTTTTCCCTTTTCATACTAATGGAAAAAATAATGTCTTCATGTATTGAGTTTCAAAACTCTTCCATCCCATTTGGCTCCAATTAGATTTTCAATGTTGGGGCATGAAGGATTCTTTAGGGATTTTGCCTTCTCGGTGATGGGATAACCGGTCACTGCATGAATCACATCTTTTGTGATTATTTTGGGTTCATCTAGCCACATTTTCTCATCATGTACTTAGCTGAGTACTATCTATATCCACTCATTTTTGAAATCTTTCATGAATAGTAGGGCATTGGTTAGCCTTTTCACTTCTATGTGCTTATATTCATCCTATAGGTTTCCATCCTTACATAGCACTTGGTAAGCTTACTGAATCTCAAGGTCTCTGATCTCTGCAACCTTGTAGTGAATGTATGTACAGATATCTTCAACCAGCAAAAACCTAAGAGGAATACTTGAAAACACTCCCTTGTCATCTTGTTGAGCAGCAACCTCAGGGTAGAACTTGTAGTTTGGTTCTTCACATGTTGAGCTCTTTATCAAGGCTATCTTTTTGTCCTTTGTGTTCTTGATCTTCGTGACCTATGATGTGGTTGCCATTGTTTGAAAAAAATTAGGGCTTCTCCATAAATAAACTGTTAGCTTGGTGATTCTAGATACTCACTTGATCTTTGTCATGGATGCTTGAAATATGTCAGAGTGGCTTTGAATCTACTGTTGGTAGCTCTACAATCTTGTCGCTTCTTAGTCACTCTTTTTCACTATGCTCTCGCTCTTTATCACTAGGTGAATGAAATGAGCTTTCGTCGGCCCTTTTATAGACAATGTGCCCTAAGTGATGCATTGAATGCTTCACCTACTTCTCGGTCAAAAAAACAACAATGCTCGGTCAACACACAAAAGACTTCAGCTTGGTTAGTATTCAATACTTGGTAGAATGTGTCAACTCAGTTGTCTTTCTTATGTTTACTGACGTGCATTTTATGATCGGTTCATATTAACTGACCAGAATAGATTCAAAAAACATAACAATTAATACCATAGTGCATCTTCATTCATGCTAATTTGGCATATTCTCAAATGAATATTGGAACTGATGTTAAATATAACTTTTTAGAGTGTCGTTCCATACTTACTTGAATTTCTTAGGTGGGGGTGGTGAAATCACCTAATCCATTGGATGAGTCACACCAACTGTAGTGCTTGGTTCAACATTGTCATTGTTTGAAGCTCTCCTCCACATTTTATTTCTCATTATCCTAATGTCTTCAATAGTATTTCCATTTGCAAAAGTTCTTGACTCTGTCACTCGGTCTCTGCAATCCTTGCTTAAGTAACCAACCTTATGACACTATAACCATGCCATTCAGGAGTTAGTCCATTTTCTATATCTTCGTATCCATTTCCTCATGCATTTAGCAGCTATATGTCCATATCTACCACATGTTGTGAAATTTACCCATGTGTTGTAATCTCATACATATGAATTACCGACTCTTCTCGGTTGATATGAATTTTCTTGTTCTTTGGGTTTCCATACATGCTTCATCTTTTTTCTATATTCATGAGATGTGTGGCCATGTATTTTTCAAGTAGAACAATGTTTCTCCATGTAAGATTTCATCTTTGGTTTTTTCTTCTTAGATCTTCATTCATGTGCTTTGTGTCCATGCTTGTTATAGTTATAAAAATTAACTATGAATGTAGAAGTAGATTTAGGAATACCTTTAGCCTTGCTCTTGCAAACATTTGATGTGTGGCCTAGTTTTCCATAGTGATTACATGAACGCTTCTTTGCTCTTGGATTTGTGTAGACATCTCTTTGATCAGCTTGGTTTGATGATTCTCCATGCTCGGTATACCCTAAATTGGTATTGTTGTTGAGTCTCCTTTGTCCATTCAGAAAATCATCCATTCTTTTTGTATTGTCTTCAACTTTCTTGATCATATCATTATGTTATTGCTGAATCCTTACTTCATGCTTTAGTTTTTCATTTTCTTCTCTTAGTTCACCAATAGCTTCATTACTCATAAGAACTATTTGATTGGTGATCTCATGGTGATTTTAAGTAAGTCTCTATATCTCAGACTCTTTCGCTTGCATCTTTTCAATGATCTTTCATCTGTCATCAATAGCCAAAGTTCTTTCTTGTTCAGCTTATCTTGCATTCTTCATAACCTCAATCATTCTTACCATTTGTGTCTCTTGACCAATTTGTAGTACTTTTACTTGTTCATTCAGATGTTGATTGATTTCATTTAGACTTGTAATGATTCCTTCAGATGTGTCAGATGTACTACTAGATCCAGATCCAGATGAATCAAATAGGTTAGGTATCTCTTCTTTATGATGTTCAGTTTCATTGTAGAGAGATGCCACGACTTTTCTTTCATCCAATAACTCTTTTATTTTTATTCTTGCTTCTTTGTATTGTTCAAAGAAAATTTGTATTTGCAACTTCTGATTCTCAATATTTTTTTGAAGCTTATACCTTTCCATTGTATGATCTTTTCTCTGAAGTCATTTAAACTTTTCCAAATAAGAGATCTAGCTCTGATACCAATTGTTGGAATAATGGAAGGGTGTGTATTGAGAGGGGAGGGGTGAACTAGTACCCTTAAAATTTTTATCAATTAACCTTAGTAATCTTTTCTTGCATTACCAACCATTGTTTCTTTACTGCCTCATGCATGTAATATCATAGCATAAATGTAAATTCATGTAAACAAACATAGAAACATTCATGAAACTCATTTACACATGACACAAGAATTGATAACGCAAAAAACCCCCGTTAGAAGGTAAAAACTGCAGTGGGGATGAACCCCACAAAGCTTCACTATCTGTAGAATGGAAGGTGCCAGTTAAGGATACAATTTGTGATCACTTTTGATGATCTTACCCTGTTAGGAGTAACATGTTAGACTTGTTAAATCTACTTGGTTAAGAGATTTTAACAACATAATGTATGTGTGCACTCGGTTAAGAGATTTACAATAAGACTGTTAAGTCCACCTTCTTGAAGGATTTTGGTATTTTCTACAATTTGTTGGAGAGTAACAAGATATAAGACCTGACTGATGCAATATTAAATTGATGATTACAGATCCATTAAGTACATAAACTTTATCACCTAATTGTGATGGATAATACCTTTGTTACTTCTCGGTAGCCTTGTATGTAGTTCTTGATAAACTAAATTCTTCTTTATCTGTCCTTGTGCATGAAAACCTCTATCTGATCCTTAGATGTCCTCTATAGCTACAATCACCATGTTCTTGATTAATTACTACATCTATTTATACAAAATTATGACCTAATTAGGTTTCACGCTTTTCTTGATAACTCTAATGATCAAAGGTTTAAAACTTCACCTTGATCTCCTAGTTTGCATGAATACATTTAGTTAAACTAATTAAATCCACAATTTTCTCTATTCTTGATAAAAAAATGGTTTTCCAGCTAAGCATAAAGCTATTTTAAAGACTAAAGTGATTTAGTTGACGTGTAGATAAGATCCACTTTTCTCAGGAATAAAACTATCTCTCGGTAGACTGGTGCTCGGTACACTCTGTACACTGTGCTCGGTGATGTCTCTGTGGTCATTCTGCTAAGTTTAATCTGTATACATTCTGTGTTTGGTTTACTCTATGATCTATTGTGCTCAGTTTACTCTATGAACTATCTTCCTCTAGCTACACTGTAAACTATATGTCGGTGTACACTATGACCGACGGTTTGAAACTGTTTCCTTGTATACTAATGACAACTTCTGATCCTTTAAGGATTATCACCCACCCTTCTACCGAGGGTGAATTATGTATGTGAAGATAACTTTGAACACTTGAATAATTGTGTTATTGATACAAGTGTTGAGATTTCTACTCCTCTACCCCCTGTAATTCCCTTCTCGGGAATCCTTGGACACAAGAATCAAACAAGAGATAACATAATTTTTTGTAAAGAAAGAGTTAACCAACATATAAACATATCACAAGTGGAAGACTAACACAACAACCAAATATTCCCAAGCCCTAACAATAACCATGAGTCATTTCACATCTATATGATTAACATACAAGGTTCATCCAAATTACTATGTTACTCCACAATGATTCTTTTTAAGCTAAAAGTACAATTCCTATCATGATTAATACATACAAGTTAATTTACCCATTTAATATGTCAATTCTAACATGGATTGCATTTGATTACCCCCAAGTTACTAATACTCGATCTCTTCTGATTTGGGAAGGTTTAACATCAAAAAGGGTATCCGAAAAACCAACTTGCATCTTAAGGTCGATGACAAAAATTCCCTCTATCCATGGTACAAAAAAATACGGAAGCAAGCCAACAGATTCTTGTATGACAAAGCACTTTTTGCATACAAAAAATCCCTTCCCATATGAAAAAATAATTGGTCTAGGATGAAAAAACACCCCTTCCCTTACGAAAAGTACACTTTGTCATACGACAATGCACTGGACTTCGTAAAGAATTTGTTTTGAAAGCCATAACTTTTGCATCCAGAGTCCAATTGACTCCGTTCAAAATGTGTTAAAATGGTCTTGATGAGATCTATGACATGATGGAATTAAAACCATCTTAGGATATCAATATTTTTGTTTCCATCCACTTTAATTAAGTGCAATCCAAAAGCAGGTGACTGTTGATACCAAAACTTGCAACGAATGGTCTCCTCTCTCCAAAGACTAGATAGAGTTTTCGACACCAACGTAGGACATAAAATGCAAGATATCTCCACACTAGGGAGTACTATATACACATATCAAGGATAAGGAAACTGAATTGAAAAATAATAACATACATGAAAGAAACCAGATCATCTAACAGTATACTACTACAATGTAATCCATTACAATAAGTGTACACATCAAGTACATATACATGAGCATAAAGTAATTGAATAAATCAATGATAGTAACCTAAAGAAGAAAATGAGAAATAAGCTCCAATCCTATAGCTAGAGGAAGACCAACTCTGTAATCTAATCCCAAGCAATGGTATAGGATTGAAACAACACCCAACCATGCGGTACTTGTAAGCCCTGTTGGTTTTGTTTCTAGTTTTGTAGTCTGCCCAGTAAATTTTTGAAATCCCCAGTCATTTCCATTCTTGAGAGTTGAAAATCTTGTAAGAAATTGTTTAAATACCTCTACAAATAATGATTTTAGCCACAAACCTAGTGAAGAATGCAAAAAATCCTAATTCCTAGGTTTTCCTCTGTTCAAAAATTGCTAAAGCCCTAAATATCTCAATCATTTTCTATTTTGACGTTACTTTATCGTAACTTAAAGTCCTTAATATATCATGTGTTTTTTAAGCTTAGTCACAAAGTCTCATAAAGCTTTGAGAATATTCCATTTTATCATGAGACTTAGCAAAATGCCTTGTTGCCTTATCTCCCAAGGAAAAGAATATAGCTCAAATGGAAGGGAGACTTAGAGAAAACTATCCATCTTAAATCAGATCCAACGGTGGTCAGGAAATCTCGTGATAAAATCCATAGTTTGAAAATCATTCAGGGACACTAAGTTTCTTCAGTCGCAAAGTCTCCTAAGTAAACCAAAGTTAAATGTTGGTTTTAATATTAATGTTGTCGCTGGGTCGGGGAAGAAAGAAAGAGTTAAGTGAAAAGTCATGAGAATTAGTGACAACCATCATATGAAAGAAGATCCAATGGTTGGCACTAAGTCAATGTGAAATTTTGAAAATTCAAAGGTGATACAGTGATTAGGAGACAAAAGGATAACATCGAGACACATGTTTAACAGTCGCGTAGTCTCTGAGAAAAATTAAAAATAAAGAATACATCTGGCGACTTGGAGATAATGGTCGCGTAGTCTCATGAAAAATTAGGGTTTGCCTTGAAAATTTGGAAACTCAGCGCAGACCGTCAAATGCAGATAAGAGAAAGATCTACGGTGGTCAGGTAATCTCCAGATAAGTATGATAAGTGTAAAATTATTCAGCGATTAAGAGATAAAGTATATTTGCGTTATCTTGAGATAAATTATGAGTTAAAAGATTTTCTCAGTGACTAGCAGATTACACAGTCGCTGAGTCTCTAAAAGGAAACCAATTTTTAATGATGAGTTATTAGTTCCTTTGGTCATGGGGTCTCCAAAAGAATACGAGTTAAGTGGTTCCATTTGGCAACAAGGAGATAATCGTTAATTAGGAATTTGATCGTGTGGTAGTTGCTAAGTCTCAGTAAGAAACCATAGTTAAAGGTAACTCTCAGAGACAAGGAGATTACATAGTCGCGAGGTCACTAGGAAGAAAACCAGAGTTTGAACAAAGATTTTTCTTGGGTGCCAGGATGTACAGTTGCCAGCCAATGGAAATGAAGAGATTTATGACAAGTGTGTTAAAAGGTAGCTAATTTGTATTCAAGATATCCAATCAGATCAAATCTGGATTCTTTTTCAAATATAATAAGGGTTTTTATGAAAAAAACTCATTCAAATTTGATTTCCTGTCACTTTGAGAGGCTACAGCTAGAACATAATTTGATTTCACATCATGAAGAATTGAAGACAGAAGTGATTGAATTACAATTATATGATTTATGCATTGATGGTTCTAAAATAAACAAGGGTTAACATTAATCATTGCATCTTACCAAGAGTTTTATTGTTTTTAGACCGAAACTTGCTAAGTAATCAATGTATGCAGAAAATAGAGCTTCTCAGATTTGCAGAGTGAAACAAGCCAGTTCTTAGCTTAGAATTTAAGGAATTTGAATGGTTATCAGTGCTACATAATATTTTGAGTGATTCATAGTCGTAATTGAGTGATCTAGAGATAGATTTGTTTCAATATTGGTGAGATAAAGTGTGAACAAAATAGTGGACAAGATGAGTCAAGCAATGAGTGTCAATCTCGTAGATCCAGTTAGAATAGAAAGGTAAATGCCGACAATCTCGTAGATGATTTTTCATATATTAGGGATGCCAAAAATTCATGTTCTTATGGTTATTCTTTTTTCAATTACTTCTATAAAAATAGTGATGAAGTTGTTCCAATTTCAAACTCGTGGACCTATGGACTAGCCAAATTAGTAGTCCCAGATATATTTGTAAATGCTGATTTCATTTTAGATATGGCCAATAGATATGATGTCCTTACTAGGACCATAAAAAGGGATGATGGGAAAGCCCTAGTAACCCTAGATAGGAATTCATTCATGAAGGCATTCAATGTCTATTACCCAATGGCCATGGAGATAAATTTAAAATCATTAGAGGCCAGGTATACAAGGGAATCTGGCATTGCATCAAAGTTGATCCAAGAATATCATGTGCCAAGAAAGATGAGGAATTACATAGATCCTATCCCTGGAAATTCTCCCTACTACTACAAGGACCTAAATTTTTACATGAACTACATTTCCTACGCATTATGTAGAGTTTTGGGAGTGGATGGCGGACCTGAGAGGATAAGTGCATACATCCTCATGATTATCTTGGATATGAAGATCCCTCATATTAGTACAAGTTATGATTATATTTAGTATATAATAGATAAAATGCATCAAGGGTTTGTGGATATCAGAAACAAGGAGAAAAATCCTTAGTTCATGCATTATTCCATATTAATGCATTTAATACTGTATTACAATTTTCCTCTTATGGATTGCTATAATTTGAGGCCACGGAGGTTTTATCAGGATCAAGCCAACCCAATATAGTTTTGGCTAAGAGTGTGGAACTACACTTCAAGGGAGCAAGAATTTTGAGCTTTCCAGAATTGGATAGTATATCCAATCCTTACATGTCTAGATGTAGAAAATACTAGGCTGCCAGTGAAGGTATTGCAACTATTGAGGCCATGACAATATGTTGATAAGTGGCTAGGAGACCACAACTAGGAGGATTTCTATTATGAGAAGAATTATACTTTGATCAAGGTATATGGTTGTACTCACCCACCCTATGTTCTACCATTCCATGTGCCACCCAGAATTGCAGCAATAAAATTTATCAGACAATTAATTTTAACAGACACTGAGCACCTGGCTCCTCATAGAAAGGGTACATTTACCCCTAGACAATTTAGAATCTACAATTTTACAATTGGTAAAAGGGCAGTAGATCCAGTAAATAACTAGATGAGCCATTATAGGATGAATGTAGCCTTGTGTAGATACACTAACACAGAAGGTTTTATATTAAGTGCAAAGAAGCTCTTAACACCCACCATTCCTTACACTAAAGAACATGAGAAGTGCATGGAGGAAGACCTCATTAGAAACATACTAGAAGATGAAGAGGTCAATCAAAGGGCTAACAAGTTTAATGAATTAATGGACTTGGAAAGACAAGTGAAGAGGAAAGGAATCCCTTATGGGGGTTTCTTCCTAGATTTTCCATATTTGAAAAGACTTGATGCCATGATTGAGTCTTATAATTTGCTATGTGTTCAACTTGAAGATGCACTAGAAGTGAAGGAAAAAGGGAATAAAGGGAATTCTTCATCAGAGTATGATGAGGATAGTGATAAAGACTATTCAGTTCCTAGATCCCCCCCAATGGATAATCCATTTGTTGAAAAACAAGCAGCAAAAGGAGAAAATGTAATTGACCTGACAGAGGTACCTAAAACTGAGGTTACTAATGAGCCCCCATTGAAGAAACAAAGAATAGAAATAGGGGAGCCATCACATGATAAAAAGAAAGAGAATAAAAAGGATAGAATTGGTTCTCTCATGACTGGTGATAGAGCTTATGATCATCAACTTAGGAAGAAAGTAAGACAAGGAAAAATGTTGCAAAAGGATGATGAAGAGGAAATTGAATTGCCTCTTTTAACATGTACGGATAAGAGATTTCTGCATCAAGAGAAATTCCTAAATGATGATAACTTTATTAAGACCAAATAATTTAATAAATTTCTTGTCTAGAATAAGCAGAAGAAGGTGGGTGCATAGTTGCAGTTGGCAGGTGGAGATCCCGTAACAACTGAGGCTTTGTAGGCATTGCAAAATTATGATCCTGATTTAGAATAGATCACACCAAAAGATTCTAGGCAACTAGTAAATTCTAGTGGAATGTTATTGGTAGAAGGATGGGATTTAGCCTCAGCCTTTATAATTGACCAGATAAGGAAGCAACCTGATGTTAAGCTATCATCAGAAATACAGGTTCAAAAAATGATAAGAGGATTTGGATATAATCCAAAATCCTAGGCCCCAGCAATGTGGAGCTGAGCTCCAAAGGATGAGAAGCCTTCCTTGTTGAACATGGAAGGGGACAAGATTATTTGGTCTGTCTAGAACACACATGACTTCAAAATTTCTCAAGTTCTGACTCACTATGCACAAATAAATGAAGCCAAGGTTGCCCATATGTCTGAGAGATTCAAGAAAGTGGCTAGTGAAACCATTAGTATAGTTAAGGACGGGGAATTGTGTCTCATAAATATTAAGGCACAGAAGAAGTTAATAGGAAAATTGACACAAAAACTGCTAGAGATGCCTGAAGTTTCCCCTGCAGAGCACAAAGAAGGAAAAGAAGAAGAAATTCAAATAGAGGAAATAGAGCATGCTGCAGCAGGAATAGGGCAGGTTAACAGTGAGCACAACAATGTTGTTTTGGGTGCATTGATTGAAATTTTGCAGCATAGGATCAACGTAATAAAGGATAAAATAGATATAGTATATAGTGCCTATGGAAAATTACTAGGCCTGCAAGTGGAATTTAATAATTTTGTTTCAATTTTGAACCCTTACTATGCTACATGGTTAGGGAGAACAAGAATATTGTTTGAGAGGTTGGCATCTTTGTAACCACATAGATCAAATCTTCCAGAGGTAGTAACACATGTTGGGGTTGAGATAGAACAGATAGGGGCAACCTTGCCCTTTTTCAAAGGCAAGGAAAAACATATTGAGGCAAGATTAAAAATGTTTAGGCCTAATTACAATAGATTTATGCCACCAATCATATCAGAAGACAATCAGATCAAGCCACTAGGGGTATGGGGCTCATAATTTGACACTGTGCTACCTCGTAAAGAGGTATATCTTTCTGACAAATGAGAATTGGATATGGAAAGATATAATAAGATTTTACATGAAACATTTAAAGAAGAAATAGATTTCAACAAATTCATTACAGATGTCAATAGCATTACGGATGCCAGGTTAGAGAGACAAAATGCCCAATTGGAAAACATACAGAGATTTGAATGGTTGAAGGAAGAAGATGTTATAGCATGGGATGTTTTAAAAAATCCCAAGAAGAAAAAGCCTATCACTATTGACTTGGACATTATGGATGAAGAATAGAAGGACACATGGCACCTGCTCTTTGAGAAGAGGGAGGTTAGCTATCTTGAAGACTAGTGTAAATTATCCTATAATGGCGGTCACTAGGTCTCATTACAAATATCAGAAGCAATCCTAAACATATACGGACAAAGGCGCCAAAGATCACAAGAAATCAAAGGCAAAATCAGATTTCATTCTTCATTTTTGTCCATCCACCGCTTGGTTCTTTTGTATCTTTTGTCTTTTCTATATTTTAGGGTTAGGTCTTAAAACCATCAAAGGCTTGTTGCATCCTTACTTCTTAAGGATTTCAAGATGGTTTTAGCCTATAAATAGAGCTTATTGTAACATTTTGAAAGATGATGGAATATAATTACAAGGAAGACTACTACAATTTTGTCTAAGCCTCTGAAATTTTTGTCTATTGAATGTATTTTGAAGTAGTTAGACATTTATAAAATACATTGCAATCTCTATTTTATATCTTTTCTTGTCTCTTTTATTTATGTTCAATTTCTAATGTGTTTATTTGTAAGGCATTTAAATACATCAACTGCAAGGTAGTTGTAATGTCATTTGTGAGGTCCTTTAAGGAAGGAATAATTCTTTCATATGATTCCAGGAAGCTGTATATTGATGTTTAAGATCTGATAACAAAGATATAGGAGTGATTGGATAGTTTTTAAGGCATTCTATCTAGCTTGCATTTATTTTCATTAGTCACGTAATTGTGGATTTGCATTCAAGATTGACTCTGTAGCCCATAGGATCAGGCACTAGTTTATAGTTTTGCTAGTTATTGTTCATCATCCAAATATTTAAGAACAATCATTCAATTACATTACATTCATAAGAAACCATAAATTCATAAGAAATTGTATTCACAGAGTATACAATTTAGTTTGTTGATTCCTTCAAGAGAGAATCAAATAGGTTTGCCCTCCTAAGTTCAGGGAACTATAAAAGGAAGAAGGATGAGAATCCTTATTGCATTATTTGTTGTTGTCAATATAATATTTTGGCTTATTAAGCTTTGTATTAGATTATTCATAGTCATTTTCATAGTTATCTACTTATTGATATAGTAAAAGGAATTCATCAAATTAGTAACAAGACATAATCCACTATAATAGATACTGTAAATCAGTAATTCAAAGGTAATACCTACCTGAGTCAGTGGATGTCAAAAAAGGAGGATCCTATCTAATCCTCATCAATTGGGATTTTCTTCAATATAGAATATTGGAAATATACAAGAGAAAGCATTCATATTGGTTTTAAAAGATACTTGCAAGAAAAATCCCTAACAAACTGGCGACTCTGCTGGGGAGTTTCAAGTAAAAAATTGAAAAGAAACTTTTAAGGAATCTCTGGTGTGTTCAAAAGTAAAATCAAGTTACAGTAGATTTTTGCTAGTTTAGGTAATTATAGTAATTATTCATATTTCCCAAGCTTGTGTTGGGTGGCGACTCTAAAAGAAAATCTCTGTAATCAGTGCAAAAGTGAAACATTTTTACAGATATGAATAATAGGTCAAGAATGAGAGATAATCCAGAAATTGAGTTGGATAGTGGGATACCCACTACTTCAAAAACTAAGTTGTCTTGGAGAGAGAAGAGGAACCAAGAAAATATTAGTAACTCTTCCCCAAGAGATGAATAGAATAACACTATAAGGAAAGATATCAATCAGTCTAGTCATGAGGGGAATACCTCAAAGTACAAAAATGCACCAGACCTTAGATTAGAAACCTATGCAGTTACTACTACTTCTAGTGAGAGAGAAGGAACTAACACAATTAGCTCAAACTCTGAAGTTCCTTCTGATGAGCTTGCAGAGGAAGAAAGAATCTTCATAAGAAAACTAGCTCTTATTCAGCAAAAGAAAAGGGAAAAAGAGCATTAAAAGAAAAAACATGAGCAGAAGGATGTTGACAAGTTTAGAAGAATATCTTTGAGACATCAATCTTAAAAAATGTTGAGAGGTCTCACAGAGACCAAGAGACTCCAAACACCCACAAAGGTTTAGGTCCTCAAACCTTTAGAGATAAAGGTAAAACTAAAGTCACAGAAAATGAAGTTGTGGAGCCAAAAACTCACAAGAACGTGACTGAGAAAATGTCTAAGCTAGACATTGATCTTGAAAAGATTAAAAAATAAAGAGAAACTATGGCCAAGATGCTAGAGAAATTTGAAGCAGAAGCTGCTCCTATAGAGATGAAAAAAAAATTGATTTCTTGTAGTCTACTACAATCTCCTATGCCGATACAGAGAATGCTACAACATCAAGAAATAAGGCTTTTTCTTTCAGAGACCATAGAAAATTATTTTCTCCTAAAGATATTAACAAATTCCAAAGGAGGCCACTTCCTGTAGAAAGGTACAAGAAATTTTCCTTTTTTGGAATTCTAGGTTATCTTAATGCAATACCAGAAGATATGGGAGAAAAACTTCCAAAATTTTTAGGAAATAATGTTGTGACTTGTGAAGAACATTTAAGAAATTTTTTTGATGTTATAGATGATCTAAATATCAATCATGAGGATGTCCTAATGAAAATTTTTGTACAATCCTTAGTAGAAGATGCTAGGGAATGGTTTAGAAGTCTATCTCATGGTTCTGTAGGAACAATAGATGAACTGATTGATCTATTCAAGGATCAATATGGTGACAAGACTAATGAAGGATTTTTTCTCAATGAATTCAACAATATAAAGAAGAACTCAAATGAAGAAGTAACTAAGTTCAATACAAGATTCCAATGAGCCATGCATAAGCTGTTTCAAAAAATGAAGCTGGATCAAAAGGTATGTCTTGCTACCTATCTCAATGCTTTTGATTCAAAAATGGGTTTGCACTTAGAGATAAGAATCCAATAACTTTAAAAGAAGATTACAAAACAACTGTGAATATAGAGATGAATAGGAGGATATCAGGAAAATTGGGTAAAAGAGATTATCCACAATTTAGTAGAAGTAATCAAAAGGAAACCTGAATACAAAGAGTACAAGGCTCCACAAAATAACAGACCATCCTATAATAATAACTATAACCCACAAAATAGGATGAAAAATTACCCCTATGGAACCCAATTCAAGGATGGAAATCCTATTTCTCCACCAAGGAAAGACAAACCTGAGAATAGGACTCCTAATCCCCTACATAAAAATACTATTCACATGTGTAATGATGACTTTTGGTGTGAAGCCTATGAGGCACCACACAATCCTGATTTTTGTATTGTTTCTTTGATATAAAAGAAAATGAAGAGCAAGAAAAGGATGAAAATGAGCTATGTGATTATAGAATGAATAATGCTTATTCATGTCATGACATGGATTTTGATGAGGAGATTGAAAATCATGAAATATATGGCTCGCAAGGTAGAATGGAAGTTCATCAGCAACAAATCTTGTCTGATAGTGAAGAGGAAGATAGGGTTGATCACATAAGGTGTTATGCCCAAAATAGTCAGGAACCCTCAGTAGTGAGAAAATACTCTGATGAAGATAAAGATAGAATCATTGCTGATCTGGTGAACAAAGAGAGAAATAACTATCACCTAAGAAATAGAGTTGTGGGTAATGTTGGTAGTCAGCCATCAAGCACCTTCATAAAAGAAAAGAAAACAGACGCCAAATATGTACCAAAAAAAGATGGGCCTAGGGAAAATGTAAACAAACCTAAGGTCAAGATAGTAAACAAAGCTAATGAACCAAAAGATGTACATATAGAAAAGGCTAAAGTGCCAAAAACAAGTTCTTCCTCCCCCAAAGTAGAAAATAAGAAATCTAAGAAGGAAGAGCCTGTTGTGAACATTCAGATAGAGGAAAAGAATATTATTGTAGAAAAACCTAAAACCTCTAATGTAAAGTATACTCTAGTGGATATGGGCCAGTTTTTATCTCAGATTACTGTGAAAGTCCCATTCCTAGAGATGATGAGAATAAAAGAACACAAATAAAAAGTTCTTTCAGTGTTGAATAATGTATCACCGGTAAAACCTCAGAAAATAGAGCATATTGAAAAGAAACTCAACAATAAGGGAAAGGAGCCTGGGGGATGATTTCTGAGATCCCCCAAATTTACTTAAACACAAATACTTCCACAGGGGTTTTTGACCCCTTTTTCTTGACATTGGTAATAAATGGAAAGATGCTCAAAAATTGTATGATAGACTCAGGAGCATCTAATACAGTCATGCCTACAGAAATCATGAGATCCATGGCTTTGCAAGTAGATGCTCCTGATGGGAGGTGTTAAGAAATGGATTCAAGAGAAATCCCTGTTGTTGGAACCATTGAATCCTTACCTTACAAATTAGCCATATACCCTGATACAGTATTGACTATGAGTGTACTGGTGGTTGATATTCCACCACATTATGGCATGTTGCTATCCAGAAAATGGATTTCTTCAATGGGGGGAAGTATTAAGTGTGACTTGTCCTATGCCACTTTCAATATAGCTATAAATAATGTAAAGGTGCCTAGAGAGGGAAGAACACCTCATATGATAGAATTGCATAAGGATACAAATATTAATTATTGTGTTGATATTGACATGGAAAATTTTAGAATCAAAAGGAGTGCTCACCAATGTGAGAATGTTGATCCTTTGGTGAAAGAGTTAACTACATAGAGTGATGGTTTATGGAAAATATATTTTGATGGAGCCTATTCAAAAGAAGGATCAGGAGCTAGAGTTCTATTTATATCTCCATCAGGTACCACATGCAAATATTATTTTCTGTTATCTTTTCAGTGTACAAATAATACAACACAATATGAAGCTTTGTTTCTAGGGCTAGACATTGCTACTAAACATGGTATAAAGTGTTTAAAAGTTTATGGTGACTCAGAGTTAGTAGCAGCACAAGTAAGGTCCAAATATGTTGTGAAGAATGATAGACTAAAGATGTATAGACATATTATTTGGGACCAAATAGAATTCTTTGATGCCTTTAATATAAATTGGATAGAAAGGTCTAGAAACATTATGACAAATTTCTTAGCTAATGTTACTTTGAAAACTAATGATTTGACCTTACATGAGGTATCAATTATTGAGATTAAAATATGACCAGTTGTCCCTGACAATATTTACAACTGGAAATTATTTGAGGATGACCAAGATATCCTTAGATTTCTTCAATCCCTTGATCATTATGAAGACCAACACATAGATTGAAATAATTTGCTTGAGGTCATTGATGGTAAGGATTGTATATAGGGGGATGAGGTTGTCCAAATAAGTTCTAACTATATTCCTAAGGGATTGGTAGAACTAGAGGCATTGTTTGATAGTTAGAATGAACATACAACAAAAATAAGCAATGCCAAGATTGAGGATTTAAGGAGACAAATTTCAGATCAGAGACCACTCCTCAAGTAGTTTATATTGGAAAAGGATTGGATTCCCATGTCAAGACCAATTTGATAAAATTATTGAGAAAACATAAGCATGTGTTTGGATGGTCATTTAAAGATTTAAAATCTTATAGGGACGACCTTTTCCAACATGAAATCCCACTCAAAATAGATGTGAAACCATTCAGAAAAAAACAAAGACCCATTAATCCATTGATGGCTCCCAAGATGCAACAAGATTTGATGAAATTAAAGGATGCTAGAATTATCTAGCCTATTAGACATTCAACTTGGGTTTCTAACCTAGTACCAGTGAGAAAAAATAATAGTGATATAAGATTGTGTGTTGATTTCAGAAATCTGAATATTGCATCCTTGAAAGACAATTATTCTCTAACAAACATGGAAGCAATGTTGCATAAAGTTACTGGTTGTGAGCCATTGTCAATGATGGATGGATTTTTCAGGATACAACTAGGTACTTGTGAAAGAGTCATAACAATTTAAGACTGCATTTACTACTCCATGGGGAACTTATGTATATGTTAGAATGCCCTTTGGATTAATAAATGTTGGAGCAACTTTTCAGAGAGCCATGGATGTAGCATTTAAAGAGTTTATTGATCTATTCATGGTTATCTACTAAGATGATTTATGGCATTTTCTAAGAAAGCAAGGAATCACTGTGAACATCTAGAAAAAAAATTCAATAAAGCTTTAGAATATGGTGTTTCACTAAACCCTAGAAAATGTCATTTTGCAGTCACAGAAGGAAAGTTATTGGGACATATAGTGTCCAAAGATGGAGTAAGGATTGACCTTGAGAGAATAGAAGCTATTCAAAAGGTCACTACTCCTAAAAATATAAAAAGTGTGCAATCTTTACTAGGAAAGAACAATTTGGTCAAAAGATTCATTGCAAATTTTGCTGAAATTCTCAAGCCAATTATCAAGTTACTAAAGAAAGATGCAAAGTTACAATGGAATGAAGAAGCTCAGTTAGCATTTGAAAAAATTAAGAAAGCAGTAAAAGAGGCCCCTGTTTTAAAATCTCATGATTACAGTAAGTCCTTTTGTTTGTTCTCATTTGCATCTTTTCACACTATTGTTGTTGTTTTACTTCGGAAAGATGAGGAGGGATTTGAACATCCAATTGCATTCTTTAGCAAATATTTCCAAGCTGCAGAGCTGAACTATGAAATGATGGAGAAGAAGGCATATGCATTTGTAAAAGTTATTAAATCTTTCAGACCATACCTAGTTTGTGCCAAAGTTCTTGCATATGTACCTCATTCAGTAGTAAAAATATTCTTACCCAATCAGAAGTGACTGGTAAGAGATGTAAATGGATTAATAGAATTCAGTAATTTAACCTAGAAATCCATATTACTAAATTGGTTAGAGGACAAGGTCTGGAAAAAATTATGACAAAAGAAAATCTGGAGTTGGTACAAGTGAATAATGTAGTGATACAAGATTCAACAATAACAAGTATTGAAAGACAACCATTTTATGTTGATATCATGTATTACCTTAAGAATGCCAAGTGTCCTGAAACCATATCAGATAATCAAAAGAGGATTCTTAAGTTACAAGCTTAGAAGTACACCTTAGTTCAAGGAGATCTGTATTGGAAGGATAGAAATGGTGTACTAATTTTATGTTTAGATAAAAGCCAAGCTAAGAAAGTACTAGTTGAAATGTATGCTAGAGTATGTGGTGGGCATTTTTCTACTAAAACTACTACCCATAAGATTTTGAGGGCTGGATATTATTGGCCCAGTATATTTAAAGATACTCATGCATTTGTTAGAAAATTTGAGCCTTTCCAGAGGTTCTCAAATAAGTTAAAATTCTCAGGTGCCCTGTCGTTGAACCCTGTGAGTGCTGAAGCACCTTTTGCAATGTGGGGAATTGATTTTATTGGAGAATTTTCAGAAAAATCCAGTGGAGGAAACAGTTGGATACTTGTAAGGCATTGATTTCATTTATGAGTGAAGGGGTTGGGATTAGTTTGAACCTAGGGTAAAGGTGGTTGAGGTAGGTCATGTTAGAGGGAATATTTATGAAATGAATTATATTTAATATATTCATTCAAAAATAGGGAAATTAATTATTTAAGCTTTTGATTGCTTTTGATAATTAATTAGGACTATAGCCAATTAATTAGATTAATTTAGGCTAGGGGATAGGATTTTGCAAGTGATGAGGTATAATTAGGATTTCATTCCTTTTAATTAATTATCTTAGCCATTTTTTTTTATATGAATTGATTTGATTGGATTGGCTAAAGCAATTAATGTAAATTAGTGATTTAAATCACTTAGGAAAGTAAATTTTATTTCAAAAGAATTATGCCAACCGATTGAAGAGTTGTCTTGACGTAATTGGGGGTATGATCACACTTAGGGAAAATATGGTCTATGGTCAGAGTAGACCAAATTAGGGTGGTTACATTTTCCCCTCTTTGAATTGATGTGTGAGCAGCGCATTGATTCAAAGAAAGTTTTTGATGTTGACTTCAAAAAGTTTGAGAATTTCGCTCATGATCAAACGAAATGCCTGATGAGATCAGTCTCACACTTGATTGAACTAAAATGATAGAATTGACTTTGAACTTGATCGAACAAAGGTCAATAAGAAAAGATCTTAAAGATACCAATTCTAAACTTGGTTGTCGTCCGAGAATTGATAATACCGACTTCGAACTTGATCGAACAAAGGTCAGTACAAAGCTGCCAGGAGCTTTTAATAAGAATCTAAGAAAAAGGTAGACATAATATATCCAGCCTGTGAGATTTGAAGCCTTCAATCCTATAGTTCTGACTTAGTCAAGGAATCATCATGCCTTATAGTTTTTTTATAATGAAGTCATTTTAATGTTGTTTCGAGAAAGAATTTGATTGATGATAGTGTGATCATGCCCCCTCACGAATGAAATCGAAGGAAAGAATAAAATCCCTCTATTGAAATGATGTATCACTTGCATGGAGTGGTTAGGTCAAGAAAAAATAGATTAGAAGAAGTGAAGGAATGCAGAAGTGTTAAGAGTAAACACAAGGGTACCAAGTTAATTACGTGAAAAATGTGAGTTTTGAGTCTGATAAAATGATGTCTGACCAAGATTTTTTATGAAGAATGTGCAATGTGGTGATATAGAATCTGGAAAACTGGATTTTGGAATACATGGAGCAATTCTGCATTTTTAGGAACTGTCGTAAAAATTTTACTGCACTATGTAGAACAATGTCAGTGCATTTGATTTTGTTCCTGATTGATCAAAAAGAGAAAAAAATGAGTTTCAATTGCCTGGGAGGAGTTTTAGAGCTCCTAAATAGATCAAAAAGGCAAATATATAGGCTCAATTGTACTTTTTTTTCACTCATTTTCACTTTTACCTTTAGTAATTTTCAGAGCTCTACAAAAAAGATGGTGATCCCAAGTACTCATAAATCTACCCTGTGAATTTTGCAACATTGATTTTTATGCATTTTTGTAGCATTTAGAGCCAATTTAGTTTTGTATCAAATCCAGTATTCTGAATCGCACCTAGTAAATCCTGTGTCATATCCTATGGATGCAAGAATTCATGTGTCGTATCCATGATTTCCTTGATCGTACCCTGTTTGTCAAATTTGCATCATATGTAGTAGATTTTAGAATGGCTTTTAATTTGCATCATACCCTAAAAAAGAGGGTCGTACGTCACATCCCGCATTGCACTCTGTCCATTTTGTATCATATCCAGGATGCCCCATCATATCCCATAAATCAAGGATCGTATCCTGTAAAATGGCTCATACCCTATCAATACATAATCGTATCTATTTTTATACTTTAGAATTATACAAAATGTTAACTGTCACTGATCTGCTAGCTACCAAAATACTTAACGGATTTTTTTTCTATGTATTCGTCATAGATAGAGCAGTAATTTGCCTTTGTAATTGTTATTGTTGTCTAAAAATAGGTCCCATTTGAAGTGGTAGCATTTCAAGGACCATACCCTCGGTGTGTCCTTGCCTTTCCACAATAGTTGACGGATGATGAGCTAGATATAGTAGCCCGAGTAGGTTTATAGTCTTTGATAGATTTACCCAACATTAGGGTAAACCGAGGGTTTTTGACTGCTCTTGCTGAGAGATGGCACTCAGACCACAACACCTTCCATCTCCTGACCAGCGAGATGACTGTCACACCACAAGATGTGTGGAAGATACTTTGAGTTCTAGTTAAGGGTCGTGAGGTGCTATTTGAGGTGACATCTACCGTTGCCATTGGTGGAACTTGTCATTTCTTTGGAGATGATACCATTCCTTGGAGATAAATCACCTGGGATTATATGTCTGATCACTATGATCACCTATCTCTATACTTGGCTGGACCAATTGGTGGCATCCTGATGCCAGATAGAGGACAACATGGTTTCTTGGTAGGATGGGTAGTTATGTTGGAGCAGATGGTTTCTTCGGAACATAGATTTGCATGGGGTAGCTACATTCTTACCCATATTTATAGGGAGATCCATTAGATTTTATATCATTATTCCCGGAGTAT
This sequence comes from Thuja plicata, assembly GCA_018584345.1. Classification (NCBI taxonomy): domain Eukaryota; kingdom Viridiplantae; phylum Streptophyta; class Pinopsida; order Cupressales; family Cupressaceae; genus Thuja; species Thuja plicata. The sequence goes on along the minus strand of MU226057.1, from coordinate 1,178,372 downwards.
GACTGTAGGGATACTAATTCTTCAGATCTGGACCTAGGAGCACATCCCAGTTACACGGCTGATAGTAGACATGCAGAGCACACCAGAGCAGCCTTATGTGTATATGTATATAGGTCTTAGCTATCAGCCCCATCTGGGAAAGTTAGAGTAGTGGTGTCGCCTTTTTTATTATATGACAACAGTAGTATGGTGGCCATACTTGGATTGCAAGGAGTGGGGATCTGACAGGTGATAGTTGTCATTCTTCTTTTAGAGCAGGTACTTGATCCACTAGACCTGATACATCATAGAGTATTTCCTACATACTCATGTATTGAGACAGTTCAGCCATTTACAAGGCATGAGCTAGGATATGATAGTATATGCATGAATCAGAGATGAGACACTAGAGTGGGGTCCTTAGTTGAGGTATGAGACATCTCATCAGGAGATTAGGGATATGGTCAAAGTCACCTAGGACCTTCGATTAGATGTTGCAGATGTAGGCTTCTCTAATGGATATCTAGCGCAGATGCTTCAGTGTCCCTTTCCACGGTTCACAGTACCAGATGAGGCCATTCCTCGTATCGAGGACCCTCTAGATTATGATCCTTCTAATGATCATCTTTCCAGAGTTAGAGGAGGATCTCAGAGAGATAGGGGAGTTGGAGGTAGGGATGGCAGACAAGATGGTGGATGAGATGGGAGACGTTCTCCTCCAGATAAAGGACAGGGTCCGGATGATGAGGATGGTGGTGGAGATGATAGAGGTGGAGGTGCAGTGGGTGGTAGTGGTGGTGCTAGTGGCAGTGGAGAGGGTCAGCATACTCGATTCAGATTTGTCACTCCTTAGATGGATCCAGAGCCATTACTTATAGGAGAGCAGCTAAGACAAAGGCAGTGGGATGCCCAGCAGGATAGGCCATAGGATAGGCCTACAGGACAGTACAAAGGTAGAGGTTCTAGTAGGGATGGAGATCCTTTATTAGAGTGTGAGCGGGAGTGAGAGAAGCTTAGGGCTAGGATTTCCATTTTAGAGGCCAGGATCACCACAGCAGATGATTTTCTTATGGATAGAGATGCATAGCTCAAGCAGTTCAGGGCAGAGAGAGATACACATGTCTGTACTACCATACACCAAGGATAGAGAGTGACATATTATTATGCTCTATATCATGCATCAGTACCAGAGGGCCAAAGAGAACCATCTTTTTTCACATTTGGCTCAGCAGTCAGAGGGGGCCTTGCCACCACCACCAGCTCCATTTGTACCACCTCCTACTCCAGATCAGGGAGAGGGGGAAGTCAGAGTTGATACTGTACTTTTCCACATATTGTTGGGATTATTTTGTAGATCGGGATCCTCTTGGGATCATTATTTTGTACCATGATATTCATACATGTATATCTGATTTGTACTAATTCTCTAATACTCTTTTTGTAGACAGTTCCATATTTTTGATCTATTTCCATGATTTGATATCTATCTAATGCAACTGTTCCTGATTCTGACATGTTCATGGATTCTTTTTGTTTTGATAGATGTTTTAGATGTTGATGCACATGTGATGTATGTTTATCTTGGTCTCATGATGAGTTTAGGTTTAGATGATGTCATCATTTATGCTCTATGATTGATTACTGATATGAATGTGTTTCAAATGGTACTAAATGAATATGAAAATGTATGCTTTTGAGGTTTTCTTTATGAAAGTAAATGTATGGATGCACTTAGGATGTAAAATTAAATGCAATGCCTTGAATTCTTTGTTTTTGTATTTTCTTTGTTTCTCAATGATGAATACAGAATGTATGTCATGGATATGCAGCGACATAGATATCAGTAATATTTGATTATGTGATTTAATTTGGATTTTGGATGAAAAATAGAAATGATTTTGAGCTCAAGTCCTTATGTTGTTCTATCTTCTTCCTTTTGTTTATAAATGAACCATGTAATCTCTTAAATGTATCTACATGCAGACTCTTAGTATTGTCACTGATTTGTATACCTTGTAGCATGTTATCATCAATGGGAGTTTTGTTTTGAAAATATCATCACCTGATAGTACAACTGTCACTAATACCCACTGGTATCATGAAAGTATGAATACTGTGTGTATTGGATGAAATGTCAGAAATAGACTTAGGCGTCAAGGCATAGAAGCTAGGACAACAATTTAGTTATCTCCTTTTAATGTTTAGGTTCAGGTTTTGTTCAAGTATAATGTAAGATATGTGACCCGTAATGACCTTGAAAATTCATATCCTTGGGTACATCATGTTTTGTACACTTTAGTGAGAATCTAATTTTTAGAAAATAGACAAGGAAATTGTTTCAAACTCACCGTAATTTACACATAACCAAGATTGAGATATATGTGGCTATCCACTCATGTTGGTAGATCTTACTATAAACATCCAAGTTAGGTGAAATTTATAGAATCATTTGGAACAATAACCATACGCAGAAAAAAAAGAAAATATTATGCCCTTGTCCTTGTGAATCATTGTCTTGGAAAAGACATCATGGAGTAACTCGGAAGACATAACAATAACCAATTCATAATCAATCAAAAAAAACTTATAACTGCTTATATGCCCCTAATTAAACCATCATCAGAACATAAAAGAGTCATAATCAAACCAAGATCAAACTGGGTGTTTAAGTAGTATTTAAAAAATACTATTGATTCATTTTTCAAGCGTAGTAGAGATTCCTCAATCAGAATTTGGAATGTAAGCAATATGGTTTCCTATCTGAGTGTATGCAAAAGTAATCATGTCAGTAATTGCAATCTGTATAATGTCTTAGAAACATTGCATAAAGTTTTTAAAAACACTATTCCATTTTAAGTTCCTAGATGTCAAGTGTTCGAGAAACACTAGTGTGTTGTCGGTTACTATTTTGGAGAGGCAAACCATCCTGGACAAGATTCTTAGAACAACCTAGTAGATGGGAACTGATCAAGCTAGAAAATATGCCCCTAGTGCAGAATGACTATTCCTAAGACGCAGATGTAGAAAAATCCCAAGCAAGGATAAGACACGTGTAAGGAATCAGGGTCATAAAATAGCATAGGTTCAAGATACAAAGTTTAGGGTTGCCATTGTATTGATAGATAGAGCACAGAGTTTGAATGACGCATGTTTGCCAGGTTTTCACCACTCGACAAAGCTTCTCCTTTTTTCTACCAAGATGCCTTTTGCCAGGTTTTCATCAAGGCACTTTTTTCTTTTTCAATGTTTTTTCTACTTTTTCTTTTTTGAATGTTTTTTTTGTATCAAGGTGCCTGTTTGCCAAGTTTTCACCAAGGATACCTTTGTTCAGGACTTTTTCCACTATTTTTGGATTTCTTCAGGATGAATTTTTTTATTTTTTTGGTATTTTCTGAGATTTTCATTGTATAGGCTCTAATAGCCAGATATCAAGCGTAGAACCGCTTTAAATGTAGATTATTAATGGGATCTGGGAGAACATCTCCCTCAGGCATAGCCAGCTGATAAGCTCCAGTCCCAAAAGTTGCAGTAACGACGTAGGGTCCTAGCCAGTTTGGTTCAAACTTCCCTTTCTATTCTCTATTAGGCTAGTTATTAGGATTCTCTTTTAGAATGAGATCCCCCACTTGAAAGTGTTATGGTTTGACCTTTTTATTGTACCCTTTTGACATGCATTTTTGGTACACTTTTAGATGATCGAACGCCTGTTGCCTGCGCTCATCAAGTAATTCTAGTGCATTCACCCTATTGATGCAGTATTATTCATAAGTAACAAGACCTTGTAAGGATATCCACAAAGATTGGTTTCAACCTCAATAGGTAGTACTGCTTATGTGCCATAGACTATGGTAAATGGCGTGGCTCCAGTTGGTGTTATGATGCTTGTTCTGTAGGCCCAAAGTGCCAGATTTAATTGTAAATGCCAGTCTCTGCCAGACTTACTCACAGTTCTGTGTAGGATCTTGAGAATATTTTTGTTAGATTCCTCAGCTTGTCCATTACCTTGAGGATAATAGATTTAGGAGCAATTTTGAGTAATGTAAAACTGTGTGCAAAGCTCTTCAATGTCTTGGTTTTTAAATTGGCCCCCATTGTCTAGTACAATTGAAGAGGGTATCCCATACCTACAAATAATGTAGTTCAAGATGAACATAGCCACCTATTTTCCAGTGGCTTTGATTAGCGACATGGCTTCAACCCACTTTTTGAAATACTCAGTGGCCGTAATGATGTACTTGTTTCCACTTGAAGAATTAGGATATATTTGTCCAACCAAATCAAAGGTCTATTTTCTGAAATGGCCAATGTGTTATGAATGGTATGAGTTCTCTAGAAGGATCATGGATAAGATTTCCGTGTGTTTGGAATTTATGACATGTCTTGTAAAATTGAATGGCATATTTTTCCATCGTGGGCCAGTAATAGCCTACTCTGAGCAATTTCTTAGCTAGTGAAAAACCATTTGAGTGTGATCCACATTCACCTTCATGGACTTCTTTTAATGCACGATTTGACTCTTCGTGTTCTAAACATCTAAGAAGTGTACCATCGAGACCTCATCTATATAAGTTATTAGTAATGAGGACATAATGTGATGATGTCCTAATTAAGGCTCTTTTTTCATTTCTAGATAGATCATTAGGTATGGTTTGGTCAGTTAGGTAAGCGATGATCTTAGCATACTGAGATAAGTCTTGGGCGTACAAAGAACAAATTACTTGGTATTCAGGTGTATCAAAGGCTGGGTAGGATAATTCTTCCACCAAGAAGTCATAGAGGAATTGATGTTCCTCTAATTGTAACATGGATGCTAGTGTAGCCATAGCATCTGCAGATTTATTCTCTATTCTGGGTACTTGCTGGAATGTGATGAAGACAAAGTACTTCTTTAAGCCATCTACCAATTGCTTGAAGGGCATCAACTTCTCATCTTTGGTATGATAATCTCCATTTACTTGATTGATAATGAGCTGGGAGTCACCATACACATGTAACTCTACAATATTCTATTCTATAGCAAGTTTAAGACCATTTACCAATGCTTCATATTCAGAAATGTTATTTGTGCATGGAAACATAAATTTGTAGGACTTGGGTATTTTGTAGCCTTGAGGAGTTATGAATAGAACCCCTGCTCTAGAGCCTTGTTGTGTGAAAGAACCATCAAAGTACATCTTCCATGAATACTCAGTTAGATGCATAATTGTTTCATTAGGGAACTCAATTCTTATAGCTTCATGATCTTGGAGTGGTGAATAAGCTAATTTATCTGCGAGGACTTGTCCCTTAATAGCCCTCCTATCCATGTACTCAATGTCAAATTCACTTAGAATGAGGACCCACTTTTCTAGACGTCCTGTTAATGTTGTCTTGATTAAGAGGTATTTCAAAGGATCTATCTTTGCAATGAGCCTTATTGTATGTGATAGCATATAATGTCTCAATTTTTGTGATGCAAATACAACTACTAAGCAAGCCTTTTAAATTATGTTGTAATTGAGTTCATAAGATACTAGTGTTCTACTGATGTAGTAGATTTCTCTTTCCTTTTTAGTTTCATCCTCTTGTGCCAGCAATACCCCCAGTGATGTAGCTATAGCTAAAATATATAGGAGTAATGGATTTCCATGAATGGGTGTCATAAGAATAGGAGTAGCAGCTAGGTACTCTTTTAATTCTTTGAAGTTATTTTCACAATGTTCATCCCATTTGAAGGTGGCACCTTTATGTAGCAATTTGGTAAAGGGTTGTGCTCTGTCTGCAAGTTGTGACATAAACCTCCTGATTGACTAGAGTCTCCCTTGTAATGTCCTCATTTAACTAATCTTGCATGGAGGAGTCATTTCTAGTATAGCTTTAACTTTTTCAGGGTCTACCTCTATTCCTTTTGCTAAAACAATAAACCCTAAGAGCTTTACTGATTGGACCCCAAAGGCACATTTCTTTGGATTGAGCCTGAGTTGAAATTGCTCCATACAATCCAATATCTTCCTTAAGTCATCAATATGAGTAGTCCTTTCTTTTGATTTAGCTAAGGTATCATCCATGTAATCCTCTTTGTTTTTATGCATCATATCATGTAATATAGTAGTCATAGCTCTTTGGTATGTAGCACATGCATTCTTTAACCCAAATGGCATAACGTTCCAGCAAAAAGTTCCACATGCACATGTGAATGCAGTTTTCTCTTAATCTTTGAGAGCAATTTTATTCTGGTTATAGCCTGAGAAATCATCCATTAATGAGTACATTTGGCAACCTACTGTTAGATCTATGATCATATCAATGTTTGGTAGTGGAAAATCATCTTTAGGACATGCTTTGTTTAAGTCTCTAAAGTCTATATAGATCCCAATAGATTTATCTGATATAGATACTGGTACCACATTAGAAATCCATCCTATGTAAGTGATGACTCTGATGAATCCATCTTTTAATAATTTTTCTAACTCAGATTTTACCAGTAATGCAACATGAGGATGCATCTTTCTTAGTTTATGTTTCACAGGTTTGATCCCAGGAGCTATAGATAAATGGTGCATTATTAATTCAGGATTGATCCTAGGCATATCTGTGTAAGGCCATGCAAATTTGATCTTTTTCTCTTTCAGGAACTCAGTGAATTATACCTTCTCCATTTCTAAAAAATATTGTGCTAGGTGAACAATTTGAGGAACTTCAGTTGTGCCCAAGTTAATTGGTTGTGTTGGTTATATCAAAACTGAAGATCTCTCTTGAAGTACTTAGGGAGGATATCAAGAATATCATCTTTTGGTGCCTCTGAGAGGTTTTCACCATCAAATACGTCTTTTTTTTTTACTTTTTTAGAATTTTTCACTGCCACAACGTGGTTTTCACCATCATTTATTTTCTTATTTTTATTTTTCAATTTGTGACTGAGAAACTTGATGTCCTCCTGTGACATGTTCACGCTCCTTGCATTGGTGGAAGAAGGGTAAGGTTCACAAGCATTTAGGTAGCAATCCAAAGTGTATTCATTAGGGAAGTCTAGGATAGGAGTAGGATCTGTAGTAGTCCAATCAATTAGGTTCGGGTTTATTAAAGACAAGGAGTCAGCTTTTGGGAAGGACAGCATGTGTCAGCATCAAGACTATTAACTGACATGACATGTTGTGTTAAGTCTATTTCTACGATGTTTAGATCAGTAAGAGTCAGATCATCATTATCAAAGTTGTTTTTAGTCATATGTGGACCAAACTCTAGTGAATTATTAGTGGAACTTTCATCTTCATTTCTCTGTAGAAGGAGGCTCCTAGCTTGTAGCCTATGAATTTCTTCTAGGCCTAGGAAAGTACTAGTTTCTTCATCAATGAGTCAAGGAAGTGATACCTCCTCTGCTTCGATAATATCAACATTGTTAGGATCAGTGTTGGAATTCTCTCTGTATTCTGATGGAGCTGTGAACATGTGAATCACATCTATTTTGATGTCCTCTATGGTGACAGATAGATCATCCCACTCATAATCATGGGAGTCTGTTATTTTGTCATCAGACCTGTTTAAGAATTCAGCAATAGTTACCTCATGTACTCTATTAGCCCCTTTTAGATCAAAGTGTGGTAAATCTAGGACATGTGTGATTGTTACCAACTACCCCCAGTTAGGATATGAGTCATGTTGTCAGGATGTGTCTTCAGTAGTTGTTTCCATCAATGGTTCTGCTAGAGTGTCCTTGGTTGTTTCTTCTACCTCTTGAATAGTAGCTTGTGTTAATAAAGGGATATGAGTGGCTTGTGGTACCTCAAAGCTTGGCACATATCTTTCTCCTTGATATTCAAGATTCTCTATAACAATATGTAATAATCTCTCATAGGACCATTGTTCTAGTTCTATTTCTTCTTCTTCATCACTTCCTTTATCAAAGATCAGACTATCTCTTGAAGTAGGGTCTTCAGATTTATTATTGAAACCTGGCCTTGTTTTATCTTTGGTATCCTTGAATTCCATGTGTACAGGTTCAATAAGTCCTTTTCCTTTGTCACCTAAAGGTCCTTTTCCTTTATATCCCATTTGTTTGAGGAGATCGTATCCTTTACCATACTTTTCTGGGGATATTTCCACATGTTTTACCTTGATTTCCTTTGGTTCACCCTGGTAAAGCCAGGCCAATACTTCTTGTTCTTTGTTGTCATCCCCTTGAGAAGTAGATGCTTCAACCATACTAGTGGCTTTGTGAATTTCTAGATTTTTAGATGTAGTGGGTGTGGAAGCTGGGGAAGGATTCCCATAGGATCTTGGCCTGACACTAGAAGTTCTGTTAATGATGGGGTCATGTCCATCTTGTGTTCTCCCATACTAATTTCTTTAAGTTTTAAGGTCTTTCCAAATCTTTTCATAACCATGTCTTTGGTAGTCTCAGGTACAATCTCTTTTGGAGATTCTTTGTTATGAGGGACCATACTACCTACCTTAACATTGTTGCAAGTATAACTGGAATCTGTAGGAAATGTCACTTCCACCCCATTGTGTGGTAATTTGATACACTGGTTGTAAGTAGATGGTACTTCTCACATTTCATGGATCTAAGGTCTCCCTAACAGTATGTTGTAAGCCAAGGGTAGATCCAGAACTTGACATATCACATTTCTTTTGACTGGTCCTATTCTGATGGGTAGAACAATGAGACTATTATAGGATCTTCTTCTTCATCATAAGCTTTGATAATGATTTTGCTTCTTGAATCAATGGTTTGTTCTGAGAGACCTAGCTTCCTAATTAGATTAAGGGTACAAATGTTCAACCTTGCACCTCCATCTATCAATACACATCTAACATGGGATTTATGAATTAGGACTTCAATATGAAGGGGTTGATTATGTGGATGTGTCAATGATTTATCATCTTCTTCTAAAAAAGAGAGGTAATGTGGTGCTGAGATGTGATTAACCATTGCTTGGAATTTGTCTACATCAAGGTCCTTTGGCACATTTTATGTATGCAGGGCTTGCTCAAGAATTTCCCTATGCACTAAGGATATTTTAAGTAACTCAAAAATGGAAATTTGAGTAGAGGTTCATTGCAATTGATCCACCAAGTTATACTTTGCTGTAGGAATAGTAATTGTTTGTCTTTTTGCCACCGGTTTAGAAATAGTGACAACAGGTACCTTGGAATTTGTTATTGATTTTGATGAGGAATTAGGTCCTTTGATTGTGACTTGTGCCTACCTTCGGGTTACAACATTGGATTGGTAAAATGTGTTTTGAACACCTTTGATAGTGACCACATTAATTGATTTAGCTTTAATGTCTAGCATGTTGATTATATTATCATTATTAGAGTAGGCATAGTTCACCTCATTTCCTTTTCCCTTAGATTCTTCCCCTTTCTCATAATTAGGGAATGGCTTGTTAAATGTTGTATGGTCTTCATTAATGGTGTGCCCTTCCACTTTGATCTTGCCTCCTTCAATAAGGTCTTGGATAACATGTTTGATTTTAAGATAGTTATTAGTCTTATGTCCTTTATTTTTGTGAAAGACACAATTAGAATTGTCATCCCACCACCTTGGTTTGACTTCTGGTTCCCATGGTTTTGAATTTGGGATTGTGAGAACCTTGTTGTCCAAGAGTGTCTTTAAAATAGTCTCAAGAGGTTCTCCCAAAGGAGTGAATGTTCTTTGAGGTTTGGAAGTCCATGGTCGATCCTTGTTGTTCTCATTTTTTTCTTTAGGTATGGAGGTTGTTACCTTGGCATCTTTACTTGCTTGCATGCTATTCGTTAGATTGAACACTACTGGTTTAGGATTAGCATTGGATGCATCTACCACTCCATCGTTAACAACATTCTTTTTTTTTTCCACCATTTAGGCTTTTCTTTTGGATTTGGTAGGCTTGTTATCAGTTTGGAGAGTGATTTTTCCCTTTTTAACCATGACTTCTTCAATACGGATGGCATTCTTGATCATCATGTCAAAGCTAGGGGAATCTTGCATTTGTAATGCATAGTTCAATTCTGGTGTCAATTTATTAACAAAGATTTCCATATTTTTGGATTTAGGAATAGCTCTTGAATATCTTACAAATATTTTCATCCATCTTTGTAGAAAGTGTGTAAAGTATTCGCTGGTTCTTTGTTTAGTGTTACACAGATCCATCATAGTTACATCATGTTGTATATTATAGGAGTAATGTTGGATAAACCGTTGAATTAACTCCTCAAAATATTTTACCTTAGGTGTAAGCTTTGAGAACCACTCCATGGTGTTTCCACCTAGGCTTCTCAGAAATAGCCTCATTAGGTATGTGGGTTCATGCATGTACTCTATGCTTAGAGCACAAAACTCTCTTACATGGTCATGTGGGTCAGTCTCTCCTATATACTTGTCATATTTTGGCCTTTCCATGTTGGGAGGAAATGGAACCATATTAATACTCTTGTCAAAAGGAAATGGACAAATGGAGTCCAAAGAGTATTTTTTCTTGGGTTTAGCCTTCTCTTGTTTGAGATTTGCAAGCTCAGTTTGCATCAAGGTTAGTTGTTTGGCAAGAATAGAGATAGGTGTTGACACCTCCTTTTCCTTTAGTTGTTCAACATCATAATCTTTAGGTAATTTTACTCCAATAGATTCTAGATGGAGGAAGTATTTCTCTTTGTCTTCGTCAATTATCTTTACCAATGTTTTTTGAAATTTTTTACTTTGTCTGAGTTTATTGTATTCTTCTTCAGTAATATCTTCCTCACTTTCTAAACCAAACAAAGGATGGTCAATATTTTGTTCTTCTTCACCATTGTTATCTTTGTATTTTTGGTTTTCATCATTTTCGTATTCCTCAAAAGCCTTACTCCATTCGTGAGTGGGTCTTTCCATTTCTGGGGAGTCAAAATCGAACAGGGAACTACGAGATGTTTCTCCTTGTTGAAAGTGCAGTGATCTTGGAGGTACTTCTGATTATTTAGAAGTTCACTTGTTGCATCTTGTGTTAACTATGTATTTGTATCTCAACTTTGTCAAAGTTTCCTGATAGTGTCAAGTAGAGTCTCAAATTGTTCAACTGAGTGTGTCTAGGTAGAAGTATTGTTTGTGTTTTGGTGTAAGTAAATGATTCCAGCATCAAAGGGTTAGAATGCCCTGATAGTGAGCTAGGAATCAAGCTATTTTGAAAAGTGAATAGACCATATGTATTGAGACTGATTGTGAGAGATCGACAGGACATGCAAGGTGAACCTGAATTTTTTTTTGACACAGCAACAGTGAGACCAGAAAAAGAAACATGGACAGACTAAAGAGCCAAAAGGGTACCCAAATAAACTATTTTTCTCTGAGGGGCAACTATGCAAGTGCCCACTTTCCTAGATGCGAGCCTCTGCATGTGAGTCAGGAAATACAAGATGTGAGCCTATGATGAACTAAATGTGACCTTTCTTCCTAGATACAATGCAATGTTGACCAGATGTGATTCAAGATACCAAATATTATCTTGCACAACCTAATCTGAGCCAGGATAGACTAAAAGCAACTGTTTGTTGTTCTGTAAATCTGGTGTCTGATTTGTCTTGAAGTTCATGCAAGTTTATCTAATAATTGGTTGTTTTTGCATCTTTCCAGTGAGTGAAAAATATAGTATGTTGCCAAAGGATCGAATCTTGTTGCTTGTTTGAATGATTTATCTCGTTAATGAAATTTCAGGCACATCAAGCAGATTTGCATTATTAGGGGTGAACATACACATCCTTATGCCCCATTTTTTAATTAGAGGATGAAAATCCTTTCTCGTAGACTTAGGTACACACTCAAATGCTAATCATAATATGGCCATCACCAAGCATGCAATGGCTCTAGTCATGATTCCATATTATTCGAATCCAAATTCAAGTGAGGGCACGATATGATGAGTATCTTGGGGCAATTACTTTTTTCCTTGCACAAATATTATCACCCTTTCGGGGATGAATCAAATAGTTTTTAACTACAAATTTTGTTGTTTATGATGGGGCAATCTATGTCGAAACCATCTCCCATAGAATTGCACAAGGAAAAATTGATGCATATAGCCCTATGAGTACTCAAATAGGTGTAGTATGGAAAGCAATATTCAAGCGGCTTCGCTCTACACATACCCAAGCATGTTCAAGGAATGATGTCAAAATTCCAAGAACAAAACTGATTCCATCTTCCAAGGCTTTGGCCTATGAGGAAGCAATTATTTATAGTGAGTTGGAAGGGTTGGCGTAAAACCTGTCCTCACTTGGGTCATTCTCGGGAGATTTTTTCCTCAACTAGCAGGCCCTCTAATGTTAAATAAGAATACAAAGGATTGGTGAGTGTAGGATTTCTAGATTTCTGATTCTTCGAAAGAAGAAGAGAATACTCTCCTAGTCCATGTTGTTTTCTCCCAAAACACTTCAAGTAAAGATCCTAAGTTAATGAAAGCATAAATACTTGAAAGAAAAGTTTGTTTTGTTTAGTTTCCCCAAAGTTAGGTGATTTGTTTGTTTAATTACTATCCAAAATTTTAAATAATGAAGTTTTCTTGTTCAATTAACCGCAATGTTAAATGATTTGTGTTGTCCAATTTCAGATCCAAAGGGAATTATATGATGTAACTTTTTCAATTATCCCACAAGATTAGTGATTTTCTTTGTTCAATTTCTGATCCAAGGGAAATTTAAAATAGTGAAGCTTGTTCAATTAGTCCCACAAAATTAGTGATTTGCCTTGTTCAATTACAATATCCCAAAATGAATTAAACAGTGAGTTTTTTTACCTTGTCCATTTATCTCCAAATTCCTTCACAAGTATTAAACCAACTTTTGATTTTATGATTTTCCTTAAAGGAAAAGAGCATATTAATCTGGTTGATTTAACAAATGATTAGAAAATGTGTTAAGTGTTTAAAACTGTGAATAAGGGAAACAAGTTAATCTATTTAAAACACCTGCAATCAACAAGTTAGCAACTCCATTTCATCTTTATTAGAAAAGGGCTCTTGACAAAAATCTGCAAACAAGAATTAGACTGTTTAAAGGTCAAACACAGAAGACATGCAAAGATTAGTGGTTAGTTTTTGTCAAAATGCAACTTTGAAAACCATATGCGACCCTATCCTAACCAAATGTGACCTGATACCCCTAATGTGACCCAATATGCCAGATGCGACAGACTGTCTACCATATGCGACCTTATACTAGAAACAACTCAGGATTTTGGGGATGCGAGCCTAGATTCTATGATGCAAGGGCGTATCCTGGATGCGAGCCTTTACCACCAAGAATAACTCTGTACCTAAAACTTGTGAAGATAAATTAGTGAAAAATAGATGCAAAATGAGGCAAATGTGAAAGAGATGTAGCTCTCTACCCCACGGTGGGCACCAAAAATATTTGTGTCATTTTATGCACCTGTTGAGAATGACACAACACTTCAATAAGTCATTGCATTAGTGACAAATAATGGTTAGCAAGTATATCAATCACTAAAATTGACCTATTACTTCCTATCTAGGAGGAGTATAAAAAATGCAATAATATGCCATCAGATTATGCATTTATCAGTGACATATACAACCTAGAATGGAAGATTCAAATGAAATTAATTTAATAGACTCAAGAAAAGTCCATTTTGACCCAAATATGAAAGATTATAACAATGCAAATAAGAAATAAGCTAAAATGAAATATAAGTCCCTAAAATATGAGCAAGATAAGTTTGCTCTTTCAACTCTCCAAATATGGATATCATAAGAATGCTTTTAACTCTAAAAATTAAGGACCATTTGTGCTCAAAATTCATCCAATTTATAGAAGAAATGGAGGAAGGGGAGAAATCTCAAGAAGGGAAGCCATTAATGAGGGTGTAAGACTCATTAATGTGGAGTGTGGAAGAAAATGTGTAAGAGATATTAATGTTTCATTTATGAAAGCATTAATGAGGTATGGGTGAGGATTTAAGGTCAAGCTTGAGAACTTTGACTTTTGAGGGAGGGTTGAATTCCTAATCACAAAATTAGGAATGTGACATCATTAGGAAGTGGGTTAGGATGAAATTAAGATTAGAAGTAGGATTAGCATGGGTGAAGGGGTTGGGATTAGTTTGAACCTAGGGTTAAGGTGGTTGAGGTAGGTTAGGTTAGAGGGAATATTAATGAAATGAATTATATTTAATATATTCATTCAAAAATAGGGAAATTAATTATTTAAGCTTTTGATTGCTTTTGA
>MU226057.1:1147506-1161025 GCA_018584345.1 Thuja plicata | reverse complement strand
GGAGATAAATTTAAAATCTTTAGAGGCCAAGTATACATGAGAGTCTGGCATTGCATCAAAGTTGATCCAAGAATATCATGTGCCCAGAAAGATGAGGAATTACATAGCTCCTATCCCTAGAAATGCTCCCTACTACTACAAGGACCCAAATTTTTATATGAAGTACATTTCCTACGCATTATGTAGAGTTTTGGGAGTGGATGGACGACCTAAGAGGATAAGTGCATACATCCTCATGATTGTCTTGGATATGCAGATCCCTCATATCAGTACAAGTTATGATTATATTTAGTAAATAATCGAGAAAATGCATCAAGGGTTTGTGGATATTAGAAACAAGGAGAAAAACCCTAAGTTCATGCATTATTCCATATTAATGCATTTGATACTATATTACAATTTTCCTCTTATGGATTGCCAGAATTTGAGGCCACAAAGGTTTTATCAGAATCAAGCCAACCCAGTACAGTTTTGGCTAAGAGTGTGGAACTACACTTCAAGGGAGAAAGAATTATGTGCTTTCCAGAATTGGATAGTATATCCTATCCTTAAGTGTCTAGGTGTAGACAAGACTAGGTTGCCAGTGAAGGTATTGCAACTATTGAGGCCATGCCAATATGTTGATAAGTGGCTAGGAGACCACAACTGGGGGGATTTCGATTATGAGAAGAATTATACTTTGATCAGGCTATATGGTTGTACTCACCCACCCCATGTTCTACCATTCCATGTGCCACCCAGAATTATAGCAATGTAATTTATCAGACAATTAATTTTAATAGACAAGGAGCACCTAGCTCCTCATAGAAAGGGTACATTTACCCCTAGAAAGTTCAGAATCTACAATTTTACAATTGGTAAAAGGGCAGTAGATCCAGTAAATAACTGGATGACCTATTATAGGATGAATGTAGCCCTATGTAGATACACTAACACAAATTTTTTTATATTAAGTGCAAAGAAGCTCTTAACACCCGTCATTCATTACACCAAAGAACATGAGCAGTGCATGGAGGAAGACCTCATTAGAACCATACTGGAAGACGAAGAGGTCAATCAAAGGGCTGACAAGTTTAATGAATTAATGGACTTGGAGAGACAAGAGAAGAGGAAAGGAATCTCTTATGGGGGTTTCTTCCTAGATTTTCCATATTTGAAAAGACTTGATGCCATGATTGAGTCTTACAATTTTATATGTGTTCAACTTGAAGATGCACTGGAAGTGAAGGAAAAAGGAAATAAAGGGAATTCTTCATCAGAGTATGATGAGGATAGTGATCAAGAATATTCAGTTCCTAGCTCCCCTCCAATGGATCAGCCATTTTTTGAAGAATAGGCAGCAGAAGGAGAAAATGTAATTGACTTGACAGAGGTACCTAAAACTGAGGTCACTAATGAGACCCCATTGAAGAAACAAAGAATAGAAACAGCGGAGCCATCACATGATAAAAAGAAAGAGAAGAAAAAGGATAGAATTGGTTCTCTCATCACTAGTGATAGAGCTTATAATCATCAGCTTAGGAAGCAGACAAGACAAGGAAAAAATCTGCAAAAGGATAATGAAGAGGAAATTGAATTGCCTCTTTTAACATGTATGGATGAGAGATTGTTGCATCAAGAGAAATTCCTAAATGATGATAACTTTATTAAGACCAAAGAAATTAAGAAATTTCTTATCTGGAATAAGCAGAAGAAGGTGGGTGCACAATTGCATTTTGCAAGTGGACATCTAGTAACAAGTGAGGCTTTGCAACCATGCAGGACTATGATCCTGATTAGGAACAGATCACACCAGAAGAGGATAGGCAACTGGTAAAGTCTAGTGGAATGTTATTGGTAAAAGGATGGGATTTAGCCTTAGCCTTCATAATTGACCAGATAAGGAAGCAACATGATGTTAAGCTATCATCAAAAATAAAAGTTGGAGAAATGATAAGAGGATTTGGATGTAATCGAAAATCCCAGGCCCTAGAAATGTGGAGCTTAGCTCCAAAGGATTAGAAGCCTTCCTTGCTGAAAATACAAGAGAAAAAGGAAGGGGACAAGATCATTTGGTCTGTCCAGAACACAGGAGACTTGGAAATTTCTCACATTCTCACTCACTTTTCACAACTAAATGAAGCCAAGGCTGCCCAAATGTCCAAGAGATTCAAGAAATTGGCTAGTGAAACCAGTGGTATAGTTAAGGACAAGGAATTATGTTTGATAAAGATTAAGGCACATGGGAAGTTAATAGAAGAATTGACACAAAAATTTATAGAGATACCTGAATTTGCCCCTGTAGAGCACAAATAAGGAAAAGATGGAGAAATTCGAATAGAGGAAATAGAGTATGCTCCAACAGGAACATGGCAGGTGAACAGTGAGCACAACAATGTTGTTTTGGGTGCATTGATTGAAATTTTGTAGCATAGGATCAATGTAATAAAGGATAAAATAGATATAATATATGGTGCCTATGGAAAATTATTAGGCCTATAAGTGGAAGTTAATAATTTTGTTTCAATTTTGAACCCTTACTATGCTACATGGTTAGGTAGAACACGATTGTTTGAGAGGTTGGTATCTTTGCAACCACATAGATCAGATCTACTAGAGGTAGTAACCCAGGTTGGGGTTGAGATAGAGAAGATAGGGGAAACCTGTTCAAAGGCAAAGAAAATTAGATTGATGCAAGATTAAACATGTTTGGGCCTAATTACAACATATTTGTGCCTCCAATCAGATCAGAAGACAATCAGATCAAGCCACTAGGGGTATGGTGCTCGGAATTTGACATTGTGCTACTTAGTACGAGGTATATCTTTCTAACAAAGGAGAATTGGATATGGAAAGATATAATAAGATTTTAGATGAAGCATTTAAAGAAGAAATAGATTTCAACAAATTCATTACAGATGTCAAGAGCATTACAGATGCCAGGTGGGAGAGACAGAAGACCCAATTGGAAAACATAAATATCTTTGAATGGCTCAAGGAAGAATATTTCACAGCATGGGATGTTTTAACAAAGCCCAAGAAGAAAAATCCTATCACTATTGACTTGGACATTATGGATGAAGAATAAAAGGACACGTGGCACCTACTCTTTGAGAATAGGGAGGTTAGCTATCTTGAAGACTAGTGTAAATTAGCCTGTAATGGTGGTCACTAGGTCTCGTTACAAATATCAGAAGCTATCTTGAACATATACAGACAAAGACGCTGAAGATCATAAGAAGACAAAGGTAAAATCAGATTTCATTCTTCATTTTTTTCATCAACCGCTTGGTTCTTTCCTGTCTTTTATCTTTTCTATATTTTAGGGTTAGGTCTTAAAACCATCTGAAGCTTGTTGCATCCTTACTTCTTAAGGATTCCAAGATGGTTTTAGCCTATAAATAGAGCTTATTGTAACATTTTGAAAGATGATGGAATATAATTACAAGGAAGACTACTACAATTTTGTCTGAGCCTCTAAATTTTTTGTCTATTGAATGTATTTTGAAGCAGTTAGACATTAATAAAATACATTGCAATCTCTATTTTATATCCTGTGTTGTCTCTTTTATTTATGTTCAAGCTTTTATGTGTTTATTTGTAAGGAATTTAAATACATCAATTGCAAGGTAGTTGTGATGTCATTTGTGAGGTCCTTCAAGGAAGGAATAATTCTTTCATATGATTCCAGGAAGCTAAATATTGATGTTTAAGATCTGATAACAAAGATATAGGAGTGAGTGGATAGTTTGTAAGGCATTCTATCTAGGTTGCATTTATTTTCATTATTCACCTAATTGTAGATTTGCATTCAAGGTTGACTCTGTAGCCCATAGGATCAGGTACTAGTTTATAGTTTTACTAGTAATTATTCATCATCCAAATATTTAAGAACAATCATTCAATTACATTACATTCATAAGAAAGCATACATTCATAAGAAATTGTATTCACAGAGTATACAATTCACTTTGTTGATTCCTTTAAGAAAGAATCAAATAGGTTGCCCCTCCTAAGTTTAGAGAACTATAAAAGAAAGAAGGATGAGAATCCTTATTGCATTATTATTTGTTGTTGTCAAGATAATAGTTTGGCTTATTAAACTCTATATCAGATTATTCATAGTCATTTGCATAGTTATCTACTTATTGATACAGTAAAAGGTATTCAGCAAATTAGTAAGAAGACATAATCCACTATAATAGATACTGTAAATAAGTAATTCAAAGGTAATACCTTCCTAAGTCAGTGGATCTCAAAAAAGAAGGATCTTATCCAATCCTCATCAATTAGGATTTTCTTGCATATAGAATATTGGAAATATACAAGAGAAAGCATTCATACTGGTTTTAAAAGATACTTGCAAGAAAAATCCCTAACAAGCCGACCCCATCGTGCTAATACACAAACACGCAAGAGGCTGCACACACGCCAACCAATGCATGGCTCAAGGTACACATATGCACATGAATGTAAATTCAATATTTTAGGTCACTACTCAGAACACACTAAGGATACTATGTAGGGACTCTAGTGGAGTATCATCGCTTGGCTCATACTAGCCCTAACAATATGTGGTATGGTAACTCAACTCCCTTAGGAAGCCTCGTACTGTGTCCTCATACTGTGTCCTCATACCAGCTCATGCAGAAGACTGGTTTCCATTAGACACTACACCCTCACCCTTGGTACTCCCAAGTGAAGGCCCTTGGTACTCCGATGTGACATATGGTTTGCTAACTCTACTCCCTTAGGAGGCCTCATACCATATAGGTGAAATCTTATCTTTTATTTAGTTTTATTACACGTATTTATTTGGTTATCACTTTAATAAACATCTTCACATTACCTTTTCAGCCACTTTCAGTTCAGGATAACCATGAGAAGCCACTCCACATGTCTACCCATACATACCCATTCTTTCCATATGACGAGTGCCACAAGGCAATGCAATTTCCCAACCCAACCCCCAAATGATAAAACACTCAACTAGGATATATCCAAGAGTTTGAATCCCGCAAGATCCACCATAAGCATGCTCACGTATACATGGTGAGCACAACCAAAACCACATAAAAATGGAATAATAATATGCAAGGGGATAGATCTAGGAAGTGAAACAAGAATGAATAACAAACCTCATACGGGAAAACACATCCGAGTGGAAACCAAAATGATAACAATACACAATTGCTCAATCAGCCACGTCACCAAGAGCATGGATTCTGATGAAATCCTTAAGTCATCTCTTTAGCATATGAGGATGGCACACAATTCCCAAAATCAACCACTCGCTCAAAAATTTCAGCGAACTGGCAACAAGGCAAAATCCACAAATTTAACTTGACGGAGCACTTTTGGATCAGGATATAAAAATACTAAGAATATAATCTATCCTTTAAAACTCCACAATCCTAATCCTTATAGAAAAGGCTACCAAAAAGATAATTTAAAACATGCCAAAAAAGCAATAGGCAAGAACTGGCTGACACGTAAAATGAGGCAATGCCAACAATACTCAAAATTCAAGCTTATCAGAATTTGACAAAATCAAAAACCCATTTCTAAAACATGCCCAAACTACCAAAAACCAAATAAAATTCAATTTATGGGCACACATACAAATTATGGCAGCATAACTACATAAAAAAATTCAATTTCAAAACACAGAAATACATAAATGCTCATGCCCGCGCAACCGGAACATGGAAATGCATAAAAATGCATGAGAACACTAGTTCTCAACCCCTAAACATTTAACAATATAAAGAATTGACTAAAGGAGAGAGAAAAAATAAAATGAGGAAGTCCTACCTCACACGACTGGTAAAAATCAAGAATGAGAATAAAAATAGGAAGAATCCACATAATCAAAAATGGCTCCACAGGAATGGGAGCAATCACGACACAATTCCAACGAGCCGCTATCAAAAAAAATCTAGCAAGCAAATTGATCACAATGAACAGAAGATCAAATTCTCCAAAGAGGGTTTTTGGAGCAAAAACTTCAAACTAGAAATTCATAAAATGAAGAAGTGAATTAAAAACTCACTTTTTGCCTGATATAAGCATTTTTATAAAAGTGACTTATAAATTAGAATATTAAGCCACTTAATAAACTAATTGGCCAAATCCCAAAATTAATTAAAACAATTCTAGGCATTTGGAATTTGACTACGAAAAAATTAGCCGAAAAATAATTAAAATAAAACAAATCATGAAAATTTCCCCAAAACAATTAAATCAACATATTAATTAAATAATTTTCACAAAAAATGCAGAACCCTAAATGCACAAATGCGCTCACTGTTCAATTCAAATAATACATTATGAATCCAGATTTACCACAATAACTAGACGGATAATATTAATAACAATATTATGGATATGTCACCCATACAAGAATGACATTGGCTTAGCGTGAAAAATCAAGGTCACTATCTCCTATTGCCACTACCAGGGATATAGGTACATACTCAAATCTTGCACTCAGGATGAATGTACCTAGTACCTGCTCAATAAACAAGAAAACATCAACTATAGATTCTCATCATGTAAATAGTCGAAGAAAAAACAAACACATAATCACATTGAAGGAGAATGGGACATCATGTAGATCTCACAAGCAAGTGACTACGACTTCATCTCACTTCATGCTAGTACCAATGGGAAAAATGCATAGCAATGGTGCAGCACAACAATATACAACATGTAATCATATAATAATTTATTAAATTAAAACATTTAAATAATTATTTTCAACTATCTAAGCATATGTCTACTAAAGGTTAAAGACATATATTCACAACATAAATGCACCATAACAAGAAGTCCAATAATCTTCATCGAATACCAATATAATTTTCAGTCCATTATCCAGATACAAAGTAACCCACACATCATCATGAAAATAGGATCAAAATATTACTTAACATCATAATCTAACATCTACAATAAGTAAAGATACATGTAACAAAATTAAGGTACAGTAATTAGCCACACCACTTAGTGCAACCACTAGATCAATCACATAGCTAATCATGGAATAAAAAACATTAGGGTGCAATATGATAACTTTTGATCCAGACAGTATCTCAACAAGGTAATAAATCATGATTAGGTAACCACTAGCACATACCTCAGTGAAACCATCAAAACACATCTCAATCCAAATAGGCAAATAACAATCATAACCACAACAATAATCTTAGATTGAGCACAAGAATATACTAAACTAGGTGCATCTCAATATGCCAACACAAAAGAATAATCATTGAAACATAATAATTCCTCAAAAATTAGAATAAAAGTCTCAAAAGACTTAGCATCACCAATAGAAACACAACTAGCATAAAGACATGAACAAGTTGTCGATGCAAAAGCATAGATAAGATCATCCTTAAAGGTACAACTTCTCATGAGTCCTTTTGGTTGTATTCCTTTTTTTGGAAGTTTTCCTGGTTCTCTGTTCTTTTCTCTATGATCTGGTGTTTTTAGGTCGGCTATCTCTCGTCCCTTTTTGCTTTACCTATGTCAAGTTTTTAGGTCTTCAAGTCTGAACCTCTTAATTTGCAAAAAAACCCTGAAAACCCTAAGCCTTCCAAGTGTTAAACGTTGAAAATCAAACCCTAGGTCATGTCATTCTATTTCACTGTTGCTTTTTCGGTCCACTCAAGTCATGTGTTTTATTCAAATCGCCTTGTCGCGTTACTCCAAGCAAATATTCCCAAATCCTTCCCGACTTGGCGAGTTTCTTTTGTCGCATGGTCTCGTTCAAATTTAGTATATTCCTTTGGCATTACAAGACTCTATGATTTCTTCATGTCATGTGGTCGCAAGATAAATTTGTAATAAAAAATTATGCAGAAGGGACCCACTGATCAGTCGGGTAATCGTAAGAAATGCTCAACAATTATGAAAATGTCTTCAGACTTCGCGATTACCTTATGTCGTATTATCGCTAAGAGGATCCAAGTTTAAAATTTATGCAAAGAATTCAGTCGCGTGGTCTCGAGATGGATCAGTGGTTAAGAGACTTTGACCGAGACTTCACGACTGACCGTCTGAGGTTTAGCGCAAGGCATAGTCGGGTTGTCGCCAGAAATAGAATGATGACTCAGTTTTCCATTGAGTGATAAGTCAACAAATGACTTTGTGACATGTTTCATAAGGAAAGTGGATATTAAAAGGTTTATCGCATGGTCGCCAGAAGGAGAAAATGGAATCAGCAACCTTGAGACTAAGTGCTTTGCCTTCAGTCACAATGTCTGAGAAAGATTTAAGGGTATGCAAGAACATTTGGCGATTGAGCGACAGCCGTTAGATAAAGAAATAAGAGGATCCAACGGTGGTCGCAAAGTCTGAGATTGAAAGTGCCTAAAGGGAAAATTCCTCCCGACTTGGCGATTAAGGTATGTTGCGCAGTCGTCAGATCAGAAAAAGGGGCACGTATAACTGTTATGATAAAATTTAACACTCAGATGTTGTATTCTGTGATCGGGCGACTAGGTATGGTCGCATAGTCTTATCATGAAATAAAAACATTTGGCAACAAGGAGATAACCGTAAAGGGTTAAAAGCAGCAGTTAGTCACAAGGTCTCAGAAAAGATGATGAGTTAGTGTTAACTATGCGCGACTATGATTTCTGCAGGGTCGTGTGATTGCCGTATGGTGACTTGGGTTAGCCAGAGGAAAGAAAGTGTATTGTCACCATGTCTCGAGATAAACCATGGGTTAGTGATAGAGGCATGTGACAAAGAGACTATATACAGTCGCACAGTCACCCGATCCCAAAATCTAAAAAAATGGCGGCAGTTTTTGATGTGACAGCATGAATCATTCGGTAACCAATCACAGGCTTGTATTTTGATTGTTGTGCAAAAAGAGTAGCTGAGATGTAAGACAGTTAGAAAATCACAGCGTGACATGTTAGCTCTTTTTGAATTCTATATGGATGTTCTGAGGATTCACTTTTAAAAATTTTGATTTCCTGTCACGATCATGCAACTATGGCTAGGTTTTTATTCAAGTTCGCAGTATGTCGAATTAAAGACAGAACTGATGTTTCCAAATTATGAGCTACATACTTTGAATGATGGCTATAAGGAGTTGATGGTACATTCATTTTCATTCACCATGCTTTTAGATTTCAGAACCCAAGTTGTTAAATTTTCAGAGAGAAGAGATATTTTTCTCAATTTGCAGTGTTTTCAGTGTTAATTAATAGGTTCTAAGTTTCAAAAAATTGTGCACAAGACGGTCAGCCAATCTCAGAAATAGATTTGTTTCAATATCGATAAGGAGTAGGAGATTCAAGGCACTAAAAATATGACCGGAGTTGTTAGTGTTGCTTCTACAAGTGGAGGAAGTGAGGAAGAGCAAAAGAGAAAGGCAAGTTTTTCTAATGAATTCCTCAGGTTACTTCCTGGTTCTACACAAAATAAGAGAGCAAATGCAAATGTGCTCTTGGATGACTATCACAATATCTGAGATGCTAATACTCCAGGGACAACAGGTTTCTCATTGTTTAATTATTTCTATAACAATTCTGATAAAGCTATCCCAGTCTCAAACCCTTGGACTTGTGGTCTAGCCAGATTAATTGTCCCTGATGTCTACATAGATGTAGACTTGTTCTTATAAATGGCCAACCATTATGATGTTTTGTCTAAAACAATCAGAAGGGATGATGGCACTGCTCTGTTAATATTAAACAGAAACTCATTCATGTAGGCTTTTGGATTATTTAGCACCATGTCTACTAAAATTGACATGACAAAGCAAGAGAAGAGGTATAGTTCGAAGCCTGGTATTGCTAAAGGCTTATTGTAGAAACACATGTTGAAAGAAGTGAGAAAGTACTTAGATCCTATGGCTGAGCCAAGTCCATATTATTACAAGGATCTACACTTCTACATTAATTATATCTCTTATGCCCTATGTAGAGTGCTAGGGAGAGATGGAGATGCAGAGAAAATTAATGCTAGCATCCTGATGATGGTGCTAGACTTACAAGAGGTGCACTCAAGCACCAGTTACGATTATATATAGCACATAATTGATGAGATGCATGAGGGTTTCATTGTAACCTAGAAAAAGTTAAAGGAACCCAAGGAGAAGGAGCCCAAATTCCTTCATTATTCCATGCTCATGCATCTCCTGTTGTACTTCAATTTTGTAATCATGGACACCACCAATTTGGCCCCACAAAGGTTTTACCAGCAAGGTCCAAATCCTATCCAATTTTGGGTGAGGGTTTGGAATTACACATCCAAGGACTGTGATTATTGTGCTTTTCAGAATTGGATTGTGTATCCAATAGTACAAAGTCTTGGAGTTAGCAGAACAAGAGTCCCATTGAAGGTTATACAACTGCTCAGGCCCTGTGATTATACAAATAGTTGGCTTGGAAAACATAATTGGGGTGATTTCTTCTTGGAGGAAAATTATACCATTATCAGGGTATATGGGTGTACTCACCCACCTCATCTCTTACCATATCATGTACCAGCAAGGGTAGCTGCAATGGAATTCATATGGCAGTTGTTGTTAACAGATAATAAGCACTTTGCACCACACAAGAAGGGGACTCTAACCCCTAGGCAATTCAAGATTTTTAATTTTACAATTGGCAAAGGTGCTATTGATGAAGTGAGTCAATGGCTAGAAGGATGCAGAATGGGGACGGCCCCTTATAGATATATTGACCCAGAGGGCTTCATGGCAGGGGCTAGGAAATTGTATACACCCACGATCCCCAATACAAATGTCCACTATGAGTGCATGGAGGAAGATGCAACAAGGAACATCCTAGATGAGGTTGAAATTCAAATAAGAAGAGTCAGGATTCAAGAATTGTTGAATCTTGAAAGACAAATTAAGAGGAATGGGCTATCTTTTGAGGGTTTTTACCCTGACCTCCCATATTTTGACAGGATCAAAGACATGATAGACAACTATTATGTTCTTATAGAACAACTTGATACAGTGCTTGATAAGAAAGGTGCTCAGACACCTGATCATTCAGAGTCAGAATATAATAGTGGTAGTGACAGTGATTATGCACATCCTACCATGTATCCTTCACCACAACAAGCATCACAGTAGGATGTTGCTAAGATATCAGAACTGGAAGGGGCTGAGTGCCACATTGTTGATTTCACATTGGCCACCCAGCCTGATGATGTAGAAGAGCCTGCTACAAAGAGGCAGAAATTGGAAGTAGGTCAGCCTTCAGTTAAAGGACAAAGCAAGAAAAAAGACAAGGCCAGGGCCTTAGTACCAGGGAATAGGTTATATGACCATAACCTAAGGAAATCTATCAGAGAAGGCAAGAAGCAACAGCCTGACCTAGATGACAATGTTGAGCTGCCACTTAAGGCCTGTGTTGATGAGAGATTGATTCATCAACAAAAAATTTTAAATGATGACAGCTTTGTCAAAATAGAGGAGTTTAAAGACTTCCTAAGATGGCATAAGAAAGAGCAGATAAGATCCCAATTGATAGTAGATGGAAAAGAAACAATAACAAATGAAGCTCTAGTAGCTTTATAGAATTATGATCCAGAGAGTGAGGATATTTCACCTGAGGAAGCCAGGAAGATGGTGCTAGGTAGTGGAATACTGTTGGCTGAGGGATGGGATTTGGCATCTGCCTTCATCATAGACCAAATCAAAAAATAGCCAGATCTTAAAATGGCTAGTGAGGTCCAGATGGGAGATGTAATAAAAGGATTTGGGTATAGCCCAAAGTCCCAGGCTTTTGCAATGTGGAGCTTGAGCCCAAAAGACCAAAAGCCCCAACTGGTGAATATTCAAGAAAATATGGTGGCCAATCAAATGGTCTGGTCTGTACAGAATACAGGGGATTTGGAGATCTCCCAAATCATGACACATTGGTCTCACTTGAATGAAGACAAGACTAAACAATTGTTTGAAAGGTGTAGTACATTTTTAGAAGAGACAAGTGCATTGTCTAAGGACAGGGAGATGTGTCATATACAATTGCACCAGCAGGATCAGGCAATCAAGAAATTTTTGAAAGAGTTAGAAGAAAAACCTGAGGTGGTATATGTACCTGCATAGACACCACCAATGCAAATTGAAGATAAGCCTAAATTAGAGGAGGCAGTGGAACAAGAGGTAGATGAAGAAAAGGGAAATGCAATTGCTTTGAGGGCATTAAAGGGCATACTACAACATAGAATTGAGATTCTAAAGGATAAAAATGATGTTGTAATCAATACATACAACAAGTTGCCAGCTTTGCATACTGAGGTAATGGGGTACCTTGCCATTCTAAACCCTTACTTTACTAATTGGTCTGCTAGGGCAAAGTTATTTGAAAAGTTAGCATCTTTACAAGCCATAAGACCAGATTTTCTTGAAATAGTAACTGAAGTTGAAGATGAGATCAAAAGAGTCAATATTTCTCTCTCATTCTTTAAAGGAAAATTAAACCAAATAGAGGTTAAGCTAAGCCTCTTTTCAAATGATTTTAATAATTTTATTCCTTCCTTAAGGGGAGATGATGATCAAGTAAAGACTCTAGATGTTTGGAAGAATGAATTTGACAGCAAGATGCCTAGTGATGAGGCATTTCTCTTGGGAGTAGATGTTGATATTGAAGGATTTAATAAAATATTGGATGAAGCTTTCAAAGCAGAGACTGACATCAACAAATTCCTGCTAGATGTCAAGAATATCACGGATGCTAGATGAGATAGACAAAAGGTGCAAGTACAGAGTACTCAAGACTTCAAGTGGCCATCGGATGATGAAGTGAAAGCATGGGAAGTGATGACTACACCCAAGAAAAAGAAGCCAGTAGTAGAAGAAGAAATATTGGACGAGGAGTAAAGGTGAATGCCTGGCACTGCACTGTTCGAGATAAGAGGAACAGTTATTGTAAAAGAAGAATGTAGATGAATATGTAAACACGGCTCTCTAGACTCAACATAAATACTACCAGCTACCATCTATACAAATCTGATTGCAGTCGTCAGATCGGGAGAAGAACAAAGAATATTTGTTTCCATCTTTTGACTCGGTCGCTCCATCGCTTCTTCTTTCTTTTATAGTTTAGGGTTAGGTTTTCTATGACCATCCGAAGCTTGTTGCATCCTAAATATCAAGGGATTCCAAGATGGTCAAAAACCTATATATAGCAAAAGAGTTGTAATTGTAAAGGGTCTTTGATGTTGGAATTTTTTGGAGAAAGAGAAAAAATATATTATAGAATTCAGATGTTCTGAACTTTTGTCTATCTTTTGAAGTTGCAAAATCTTTCATGTATGGAAGCTGGATCATATAAATAAAATACGATGCAATTTTACTCTCTTCAATTGTTGTCTCTTCATTCTCTGTGTATGCTCTTTTATGTTTAAGTTTTCAAGGCATTCTGAAGCATTTTCGTTATTAGGTAACTATCTAATTACTTGCAAGTTTCTTTTAAGGAAAGAACTAAGTTTTGTGAGTAGTTTCAGGGAGCATACTACTTTGTTTAAAGATTTGATACAATCATTTAGAGGTAACAGGGTA